>JAWZYT010002038.1:72500-77500 GCA_034508575.1 Petrolisthes manimaculis | reverse complement strand
GAAGGGTATAATGGCAGGTGTGAGGAAGGTATAATGGCAGGTGTGAGACAGGTGTAAGGAAGGTATAATGGCAGGTATAATGGCAGGTGTCAAGGCTATAATTATAAGGACAGGTGTGAGGCAGGTGACCATCAGTAAACATCGCAGTTACCTCCTCACCTTCTCAAGTACATTTCTTGCCACGCTACACAAAAGAATAAGATAAAAAATATAATAATAATAGAAATAATAATAATAAATAATAATAACAATAACAATAACAGCAATAATAATAATAATAATAACAATAATAATAATAACAATAATAATAATAATTTCAATAACAATAATAATAATAATAATAATAATAATAATAATAATAATAATAATTTAAGTGTCACCATTTAATTTATTGTAAGCAGCTATTCATTTCATTCACTATTTAAAATAATAATATTATTAATATCATAGGAGAGCAATTGGTTTGAGTTTTCCAATATGTGTATCGTAACTTATGGCCACGACTGTACAGGTAGATGTGTGAGGAGTAAGTATGTGCTATGTGTTAACCAGCTTGTCTAAAGTGTGTCTGTGTGTGTGTGTGTGTGTGTGTGTGTTTGTTTGTCAGCCTGCGTATTTGAGTGTGTGTGTGTGTGTGTAAATTGGCTTATTTCTTTGTGTGTATATATCTGCGTATTTCAGTGTGTGGCTGTGTGTGTGTGTGTGTTTGTCAGCATGCGTATTTCAAAGTGTGTGTGTGTGTGTGTTTGTCAGCCTGCGTATTTGAGTGTGTGTGTGTGTGTGTTTGTCAGCCTGCGTATTTGAGTGTAATAATAATAATAATAAAAAATAATTAACGGTTTATTTACATGGCAGTCAGGGACTGAAAATATACATAGGGGAAAAATTACATTAATATTAATTCTTAATTCTAAGAACTAGATGCTACAACTTGGAGACATACAGTACATGTTAAATTTAATTGTTTATCTTTCGCACTAAAGTGTGAATAGTGCTATGGCGATAGCGGTCAGTGCGAGGGGCTTTGAGTGGCACCAGTTTGTTTTGGTGTCTGGTAACCCTGGCTAATGGAGGAGCGTTAGGTGGTAGTAGATGACGGTGACGTGGGTTACTTAACAAGCCTTCTCCCAAACTTGATAAGGGCTTGCTCATACATGACTGTCAGGGCTGAGCAGACTCAGGGTGGTGAGGGCATGATTGTAGCTGGGTGTAGGCAGGGCCAAGTATGACCCTGCATGCCCCTCTTCTGTACTTTCTCCAGCTGTTGTTGCTGTGTTTTAGGTGAGAGATGAAGACCACACTGGGAGGAGTACAGTGGTAGGGGAGAGGTAGTATGAAGGTGGTATAGACTACCTTCAAATCCCCTGTTGGAGTCCCCAGAGACCTGAGTCTGCGCACAGCATGTATAGTTTGTAAGAGGCTACCTTAACCATCCTAGCTACATGTTGCTTCCATGATAGTTTATCATCCACTGTGATGCCGAGAAGCTTGAAGGAGTGGATGACTTGGAGTGGATGAGGGCCAATTGTGAGCTGGGGGGGGGGCGGCACAGCTGTAGATGAGGTACAGACGTGCATCACCACGGTCTTGGTGTGGTTGATAGAGACATTGTTATGCTCTGTCCACGTCTGCAGTCAGTCGAGGGTGGTTTGCAGTGGGTTATAATCTGGCGTCCTGGTGTTGACTGGGATGCCAACCCGTGCAGTCATTCCACGTATTTCCATCGATGCTGGGTGTCGGTGAGGGCATCATTGATCAGCATGAGGAATGGAGAGTGGTCCAGTTTTACTTCCTTGTGGCACGCCGCAAGTCAGCTGTTGCAGGGGAGATATAGAGCCCTGATAACGGACCTACCTGCTGCCTCTTCCTGTGAGAAAGTCAGCCAGACCAAGCTACCAGGTTGGGGTGGAGTCCCAGGTTAATGGCCTTGTTGATAACAACAGTGTGGTCTACAAGATCAAACGCTTTTCCTAAAGTCTACAAAAGCAAGGGCGAGGAGAAGTGTTACGTTTGTCCAAGTGGCTGTGGATAAACTCAAGGAAGCTGACTAGGCAGTGGGAAGTGGAGGTGGATTTGATGTTGCCGTACTGACGAGTGTCTAGCTGTTTGCTAATTTGTGAATAAGACCAGTTAAATACGAAATCTTCACAAAGGAGGCTAGGGAGAGGTGTGATGGCAACTGGTCTTAGGTCATTAAAGGTTTGTGGGGTGGGAGTTTTAGGATGGGAGTGACGTAGGAAATTTTCCAGTCAGCAGGGCAAGCATTTTGAGCGAGGGAGGCGTTGATTATGGAGCAGAGGGGCGTGGCTAGTTCAGGGGCAAATTCCTTGTAAATTTTAATGGGGAGGTCATGAGGTGTGGTGGATCTGTTAGATTTAAATGAGGTTATCATTTTGGCAATCTCAGCCTCATGGACAGACGGGAGTGGAGATGGGGAGGGGAGGTAGGCAGGGAGAAGGCTGGTCTGAAGAGGGGGAGAGTTTGACAGATAGCGGCAAAGTGACCGTTAAGCGCCTCAGCCGCATTATCAGGAGAAAAGGTGTGAAGTACAGGGGAAGGAGGGAGATTGCTTTTGTAAACCACAGAGAGATTTAATCTTGGAGTACCATTGTCTGTTGTTGGCCTGTTTTAAGTGTTGCACTTTTTCAGGGTAAGTAGCAAGCCTTGCATTCCTAATCTCCCTTATTACCCTGTTTCTAAGGCTTCTGTACTGGACTGGGTCGGTGTAGTAGTGCCTGTTTCGCTGCTGTAACAGCCGCTTTATTCGTGGTGTCATCCATGGGGTGTCAGCTGGCATGTACACGGATGGTCTTGGTGGGGAAGTAGTGATGGTAGGGCCTCTGTAGTGGTGTTGACGTAGTTGTGCCATTTAATGTGGACGTCTAGTGGTTCTGTCACCTCTATCCATGGGTGGTGGTACAGCCACTGTCCAAACTCTCTTATCGGATGAGTCAGGTGTTGGCCGATAGGATCGGGTGACAGTTTCCCTTGGTACCGATGTAGTAGGTGTGGGTGACCAATAGGACGGACACGTGGTTGCTTCGTCCTACGGGGGGGAGAGGGGGCGGGGAGCTGAGTATTGATGGTCCAGGTCAGTCAAGATAAAGGTCGAGAGTAGCCTGACCGTGGGTGGGGAAATCCACTACTTGGGTGAGGTTGAGTTGGTGTTGGATGTCACTCACATCCAAGCGGTTGAAAATCCCCACATATGATTAACTTGGCAGCAGGGATATCTCACCCTCAGAGTGTCAGCTGTGTCAATAATCGTGATCAGTGAGTAGCTGTGCTGTGGTGGCGCGTGGTGGATGATAAAACAACACAGACTATGATGGAAGCTGTGTTGTGTGTTGTGTGTTGTGTGGTGTGTGTTTGTCAGCCTGCGTATTTGAGTGTGTGTGTGTGAGGGGGGGGAGGGGGAGGTGACTGTGATGATGGTAGTCACGTGCCTCTTCTCTGTTTTTACAAAAAAAAAAAAAAAAAAAAAAAACATAAAAAAAAAAACCACACACATAAAAAAAAGAGACACACAAAACACACACACATAAAACAAAAGAAACACACACACACACATAACACACACACACACACACACACACACACACACACACACACACACACACACACACACATTCAGAGTAATAGAGAGAGAGGTACAAAACAGTCACTGAGATTCACAAACAAACAACCATCCGAGACATACATACATACATACATACACATACAAAAGGGAAGTAAGAGGAGGGAGGGAGGGAGGGGGAGAGGGTAAGACATTTTTCCAGGAGAGAGAAATACATAAACAAGATTGATATTGGCCGGAAACTCACGTGGCCTGGGAAAACACCACTCTTAAACCTTGTGTGTGTGTGTGTGTCTCTCTCTCTCTCTCTCTCTCTCTCTCTCTCTCTCTCTCTCTCTCTCTCTCTCTCTCTCTCTCTCTCTCTCTCTCTCTCTCTCTCTCTCTCTCTCTCTCTCTCTCCACACCTGCCCTTCCTCCAACACTCCTCACTCTTCTTCCTTCATTTCTTTTCATCAGTTCCAATCCCATGTTTAGTTTTTCCACACTACATGGTATCGCTTCCTTTCCGGTCGGCTTTGGCTGGAGTGAGTGAGGGAGGGACGTGGTGGGTGGGGATGAGCTTTTTTTTTTACTATCCTGTACTTTCTCTCACTCTCTTATACTTGTTAGCTAACCAAAACAAAACTAAAACCTAGCAAGGACCAGTAAGTGTGTTGCTGTTTGATTTTTTTTTCATCCCTCCTCTCTCCTCTTCTTTCTTCTCCTTTCCTCTCCTCCTTTCTCCTTTCCTCTTCTCTTCTATATTCTCCTTTCCTCTCCTCCTTCTTGTATTCACATTTCTTCCTTCCCCTCCATTATTTTCCATTCGTTCCCATCCTTTCCCTCTTCTCCTCCACTCCCTTCTTCTCTCCTCCTCCCTTCCTCTCCTCGCTTCTTCTCTCTCCTCCTCCTTTCTCTCCTTCCTGCTTTCTCCTCCCTCCCTCTCCTCCCTTCTTCTCTTCTCCTCCCTTTCTCTCCTTCCTGCTTGTCCTCCCTTCCTCTCCCCTCCTCCCTTCTTCTCCTCTCCTCCCTTCTTCTCCTCTCCTCCCTTCTTCTTCTCTCTCCTCCCTTCCTTACCCTTCCTCCCTCTTTTATCAAAACTTCATTTCTCTTTCCCTACACAAGCTCCCCTCCTCTGTTCCCCCATATTTTTTTCTCCTGCTCTCCAACTCTCCCCTTCCTTCTCTGTAGCTTCCTTCCCTCCTTTTATTATTTTTTTCTTTCCCCTTTGTCTGCACCTCTCCTTTCTCTACTCCTTCCCCCCTCCTTCCTTACCTTTCCCACTTCACCCCTATAGCTCCCCCTCACCCCACTATAAAACCCATATTCTCCTTTCATCTTCTGTAAGTGAAGTGGAGCGGTCTAGCCAGATGTACAGCAGAATTCAGATAGTTGGATGACAACAAACTACCTTAATTAACCAGCAATAAAGAGTGCATGGGTG
>JAWZYT010002038.1:20000-67500 GCA_034508575.1 Petrolisthes manimaculis | reverse complement strand
AAGTGGAGACAATAAAAAAATAAAGAAAGAAAGAAAGAAAGAAAGAAACAGTGACAAGAGAAGATGGAGAAAGGGAAGGGACACACACACACACACACACATAATAATACAAGTTACAAAACAATGACCACCCACTAAAAAACAGACATACAGTATAGCATTGGTGTTGGTCTGGTTAATTTGGTTACACTATGATACATGTAGTAACTATAATAACTAGGTTGTAGAGGATTGTATTGTCCTCTAAACCGATATTTTTGTGCAAAAAATAGCGCTTTGGTGTAGTATAGAGCTAGATACGAGATATTGTTCAAAACCCTTTGAATATCGTTCGCACTAGACACTATCACAGTACATTTATCCCAAGTAACTAAAACTTTTGGAATAAGCCGCTAACTATTGAATACACAAATATCAGTAAACCAGATAAGGTCCCGCCATCTTGGACAACCCCTTGTCTACCCACTTAAACATACCAAGAACAAGTCCCAGCAAGCGGGAGGATGGGAGGGAAGTAATTCAAAGCGCTATTTTTTGCACAAAAATATCGGTTTAGAGGACAATACAATCCTCTACAACCTAGTTATTTTATGCTACAAAAATAGCGCTTTGGTGTAGAATGTCAAGCTGGAGGAGGGCGGCTGACTTGTGAGGTCGCCTTAATCTTAATCTGACCACCCGGTACCGTTAGAAACGGACCCCCCCAAAATAAAAGGTCACACCAGGTTAAGAATGTATCACTCCTTTTCTGTATTTATTGAAAAATTCCTTAAATTATATACACAAAATATAAGTAATGTACATATTAAGTCATAAGATAGGAATCGTCACCCCCCCCCCCCTTGTCATCACAAAGAGGGGGATGAGACTAGGAACATAGTAATACAGACACCTCCTATCACGGACCGGGCTGTGTCGCGAGTGCTATGCATGGGACATCCACAGCCTCTAACATTAAATATCTATACCTGAAAGAAGTCGTAGACCTCCAGCCTCCCAAGGACTGTACTTCCTCCGTTGAATGAGTACGGAGGAAGGCTAGAGAAGCTGCTAAGCCTCTAATGGAATGAGCTTTGGGTTCGTGACCCGGATCTGCCAAAGAAATAATCTTGCATAGCATACGCGACACAGCCCTAGCCGCTAAACGTTTTCCCGTTAACGGGTTAACAAACAAATGATCCGGAGAAGCGTCCGGCGTAATGCCTATATACATTTTGGTAGCATGAACTGGACATAAATGGTGGTATCTACCATTGGCATTAAAACTAGGAATTTTCAGAGGACGTAACAAACTGTCATATTGTTCATTTTTGGCTAAGAATGAAGGTGACGGGGAAATAGTAATATAATGACAATTATCATCAAATACAGTAAATGAGGGGTGCCTTGTGAGGGCAGCCATCTGAGAAGCCCGAAAACCGCTAGCCAAAGATAACAGGAAGATAGACCTATAAAACAGTTGAACCACAGACAGTTGCGAGGTCCCTTGAAAATTCAAATAATTTAACACCTTATGAAGGGACCAATCTGGAACCCTATTCCTTAACCTAGGTTGAGATGATCTGATGCCTCTCATCAGCATCGTAATCATACGCTGATCCATGACAATATTAAAGGCAAACCGTAAAGGATCAGAAATGGCTGAAAAATGAGCTGAAACAGTGGCTGGAGCTCTGTTAGTGACATCAGCCAGCCATGATAAGAAATCTAAAACCGTGCTGGAAGAAATATATGAAATAGAATTATTTTTAATAAAAATTTGAAACCTTCTCCAGCACGATTCATACTGCCGAACTGAGGCAGGACGTAGGGAGTTAAGCATGATCTTTACTGTACGACTTGAAGCGGAATTGCTCAAGGCTTTACGGAGAAAGTCCAGGCGTGAAGTCGCAAGGACGTCAGCAACGGTAAGTTTAGGTTGTCTGACAGGCAAGCTGATCCCAGAAACAGAGGGTTCGGACACCTTTCCTGAAGCTCTGTGAACCATGGCTGGGCTGGCCAATATGGGGCTATCAACAATACTTTGCCCTGAAAGGATCGGAATCTGTGTACCACCCTCGTGAGAAGTGATGTCGCGGGGGGGGGGAAACACATAAAGATAAGTCCACCGACTCCAATCCTCTGTGAACGCGTCTGGGCCGCCCGTCAGAGTGCGGGAATGCAGAGTTAGATAATTGGCCAGCTGAGCCGAGGGGTGAGAAGCAAACAGATCTACCTCTGGAAGTCCGAACCTCTCCACTAATGATCGAAATACTGTCCTCTTCAACGTCCACTCTACTGATGACATTTTGAATCTGGACAGAGCGTCCGCCCATACATTCTCCACCCCTGGTACGAAGGAGGCTGACAGGTGCAAACCTCTCAAACGCGCTCGTATAAAGAGGCGTTCTGATAACTGAAGCAGAGGTAACGAGCGGGACGTGCCTTGAAGATTGATGCAACTTACTGCCGTGGAATTGTCCATCTTGAAGAGAATGGACATATCCCGGAGAAGTGGAAACATACAAAGAAACCTGAGGGGCACCCATAGCTCGCGAAGGTTGATATGGGACTGACGTAACCGGTCGTCCCATCCCCCGCACTGTTGGTGACCCTTGTCGGACTGGAAGCCCCAACCTATGTCCGAAGCGTCTGTGGTCACTATTAATGATGGAGGAGGTTGCACCCATGGCACCTGACTGCGCAGGTATCCCGATTTTAACCAAGGGTTTAATAATCTTAATAACATCTTTGGTACCCTGCGCGGTAAGTCTCGAGGAAGGATAGGCACCGACCTGTTGACCTCTAGAGTCAACCGACGATGGCGTAACCTTCCTAAAGGCACTACCGGGGCCGCAAAATTGAGGGATCCTAACAACGCCTCCCATTGCCTCCTGGTGAATGTTTTTGACATTAACGCCCGCTGAACCTGCCGACTGGCACGAATGGCATTGTCCGACGACAGTGTCAAGGACTGATTTCTCGTGTCCCATAGTACCCCTAGCCAAGAAATGGTCTGAGTCGGAACAAGGCAAGATTTTGTGAAGTTGACCAGAAAACCCATTTCCCGTAGTACTCTCAACGTTATTTGAATGTTGACAGTTAATTGTTCCCTTGACCGTGCTATGATTAACCAATCGTCTAGGTACATTAAAGTGGCCACGCCCTATCCCGTAAGACGGGACGCGACCACCTTTGACATTTTCGTGAAAACTCTCGGTGCCAACGAAAGGCCGAAAGGGAGCCTGGTAAACTGGTACGTTCCCACCCCCGCTTGAAAAGCAAGAAACTTGCGATATCGGGCGTGGATGGGAATGTGCCAGTATGCATCCTGTAAGTCCAGAGCCGCTAACCAGTCTCCCTGACGAAGCGTAACCCGGACCTGCTTGATCGTCACCATCCGAAACCTTAAAGGTTTCAGAAAGCGATTGAGAGCACTCAGGTCCATAACTAACCTCGTTTTCACCGAGTTTTTCTTTGGCACAGTGAACAACCGGGACAGAAAAACCTTTCCTGATACCTTCTCCACTATTCCTCTGTCTATCATGACATCGATGTGTTGTTGCACTCCCAGCGAGACCTTGGCCGACCCTGGGGGCAGCACCAGAGGCTGATGGAAGAAAAACACACATTAGACACCCTATATATAGTACAAAACAAAAATCCACCAAAACCAGTACTTCAAAAACAAACAACACTTACTGGTTTTTTGAGCCATGGCCAAGAAAGACCCTTGTGGACGACTCTTGACGCCCACCCTGACTGGGGCCAAGCGTGGCCCCAGCCAGACAAGCAGCCCAGAGATGGACTACTGTTTGGTGACGGGCTGGGTAGCTGTCCTGCCTCGTCCCCGGGCCCTGAACTGTCCTCTACCACGAAAGGGCCGTTGGTACGACCCCCGCCGTGGAGGAGTATACACAGGGGGAGGAGGACGTCGTCCTTGAGTCCTCTGCTGTCTACCAATCCTGGAAAAGATAGGCCTAGGCGCAGGAGGTGCAGACACCTGTATAATTTGAGGTTGACTCGCTAGCACCTCATTAGTATGTTTATCATCAAAAATATGTGGTGCTAGCGGATCAGTAACAATTAAGGACCGTTGTATGTGGTGGTGTTGTCCCTTAACACAGTCCTTCCTCACCGCCACACGCGCATCAGCCCATGCACTAACCGCGTTCGGCAGTACAGACGACACCGCGCCAGCCAGTCCATCCGTCGCCACCCCCACACCTTTGACGATATCCCTAAAACAAATAAAAGAAAACGTCAAAATCTTAAACCGAGAAGATTAACGGTCAACTTGACCGCTAGACTTATAATTAGTGTGAGGTCAACCACAAAACGGTACTAACCTGATCGTTTCACGTGGAAGGGTGTCCACGAGTCCAGTTAATCTCTTAATAATGGCTCCCAACGTGTGAAGTGAGGCTGCCACTGACACTGAGTGTGCCAAGTGGTCTCTCGCTGCTACCTCCATCCGAGCCAATTTCCCATCAGGTTGTGACAGTCTGAATGGGAAGTGATGCTGTCCCGACAACTCCGGCCATAACATGGACGTCAAGGGTTGAGGTTGATCGTAAGGGTGTAGTAGGATGGGGAATGACTGTCCCGCCACACGAGGGATCGTCTTGCCTTCTGCCACTCTCGCCACCACTGACTGAATGGCAGCCAGCGCCTCTAACCCCTCGGTAGGCAGCGCATCCCCCCCTGGGAACACAGCTGCTAGCCGACCCTGGAAGGGTAGAACCTCTACTCCTTGAGATGGGCGGAGCTGAGTCCGTCGCAGCAAGACAGATAACGTCTCGACCGTCGTCTGGAGGTTAACTTTGGTAGCACTGACTGGTCCTGGTACCACCGGTCTAGCTTTACAGATAAAGCTAACCGACCCATCCTCCGCGGTCACTTGTCTTATCAAGACGTTATCGTCTTGCTTCAAACTTGTGGGGTCATCCGGATCAGGCCCTAAGGCCACCAATTTACCCTCCTTACGAAAGGCAGAATAGGAAGAAGGGAGAGGACCCCAATCTAAAGGTATATAATCTTGAAAAAGAGAATTGACAATGTGAAGGGAAGAACTAGGTAAAACCCCTGAGGTAAACTGAGACGTGGGAGGAACTCTATTAGGAAGAATAGACGCCGAGGCAGAATGGGGGTGAGGATGAGATAATAAAGTAGGAGAACAATACGCCTGCCGAGGTTGGTCAGACAAACGAGGAGGCGAAGAGATAAGATTAGAAGAAACGGATGAAACAGGTACAGGAGGTGGAGGACGATAGAAAGAAGGACTAGGATTGATAGCATTATCAGCCGAGGCAGCCGGTCTAGGAAAGAAAGGAGAAGGAGTAGGTGGTACACGAGAAGGAGTAGGGAGAAAAGCAGAAAGAGGAGTAGGACAGGAAAGATTACCCTCGTGAATATCTGTCACCAGACCCGTCTGATTAGATAACGTCAGGCCCGAAGGCTCACAGACAATGTTTGAAGAGGACAAGGATTGGGGGGCAGGCCGACCTACCCCCTGTCCATGTACCTCAGCCGCCACCACCCCCACCCGAAACCCATCTGGGCTGGTAGGGGGAGGCGCGGTCTGATAAGCATACCCACCGAGGCCTTGCCCAGGTTCAGATAAGTTATCTAAAGGAGAAGGACCCTTCTCTTGGGAGGACGGAGAGAGAACTCTCCCCGACACTCGCCCAGTCCTATCAAAGGACGACCTCACCCTATCTCGTGATAACGAGGGGGAAACAAGAGGCGCAGCAATAGGTTCTGAAGGAACCGTGACAACAACCTCTCCTTGCTCCAAAACCGGGGCTGAAAGCCTGGGTGCAGAGGAAGAAGAGGCTTTTGTAAGGCCTAAAGATAAGGCTAAAGAAGAATCGGCCCAGAAAAAAGGCCGATTCTTGGCAGCAGCCCATTTTCTTGCCCTTGTCCACACTTTTCTTAATTTAAAAAGAGACGGACACTCGGACCGTGAGGAAGCCGGTAAGGCCAAAACTTCCTCCACCCATGACTTGCACAAAGGGCAAGAAAGAGGACTGAAACCTAAGTGTGAAAAGCAAGGCGAATGAAAGGTACACAACTGGTGGCCATCAGCTGAGATCCGTGACCTACATTCTTGAATCGCACAAACCAGACTCTGCGAAACAAAACAACACACTTAGTCACAATCCCACAAAACAAAAACATAAAATAACATAACAAAGACACGGGCCGCCAGGCAAGAAAGAAAGATAGTGTTGAAGTTATCAAAACTGAGGTCCGGAACAACACGCTACCCGATAACAACAGAGCAGCTGCGTGAGGTCCGAACAACAGATAAGTACTTCCTAGCTAGGGAGTAACTAAGAGAGAGAAGTTAGAAAAACTAACAAAACTAAACAACACTACGTAAAATTGAGCCGAACCAAAGGAAAGACTCAAACAAACAAAAATAAATAGTAGTCGAACCAAAGGAAAGACTACATACTAACACGTCTAAGAAAACAGCTAGACTAAAACATGTTACTAAGTCTCTACGGACACTAGAGAGTAAGTAACGCAGGCAATTAACACAAAACAACATAAAAACAAGAAAAGGAAAACCTGGCGACCCAACACTGTGTGTACTTACCATTTCAAGTACTTTTGAGGAGCTCAGAAAAGTACGTCTGAAAGCGACACACAGTCAAAATAAAGTGGGTAGACAAGGGGTTGTCCAAGATGGCGGGACCTTATCTGGTTTACTGATATTTGTGTATTCAATAGTTAGCGGCTTATTCCAAAAGTTTTAGTTACTTGGGATAAATGTACTGTGATAGTGTCTAGTGCGAACGATATTCAAAGGGTTTTGAACAATATCTCGTATCTAGCTCTATACTACACCAAAGCGCTATTTTTGTAGCATAAAAATGCGTGTTTTATGAGTGATGGTGAGTGAGTCAGTGAGGAGGGTATATGTGATGTATCCAAGGGTTAGTATTGGCGTGGGTTGTGTGTGTTTGAGGGCAGTACTGGTGTGAGTTCTGGCGTGGAAAATAAAATGTGTGTTGGCCTGGCCTCCCCTGTTGCCGTGCGTGCAGTCTGCTGCTTCTGGCTCCTGTTTTATTGGTCTTTTATCTTGCTCGTCAGACCCTTTCTCGCCTGGCCAAACTTCTGCTACAGCCCAATGGTAGGGGAAGGGATGGGGCGTGGAAGGGGAGCCAGGGAAAACAGAGGAGGAAGATACACAGGAGGTGGAGTGGAAGGGTAGACAAAGTAGGTGGTGTGGAAAGGGTGTAAGGGTGAACAGGGGAGAGTTAGATGCAGAGAATAGGGGAGGGGAATGGAGGGAGCGATCAGGGGTATGGGATGCTGGGAATGCAGGGGAAGGGTAGGTGGTGTTACAGGAGAGTAAACGTAGGTGGTGTGAAAGGGAAGGAAGAGGAATGGAAGGCAGGGAGACCAAAGATGGGAGAGAAATAGCAAAGGGATGGAAAGAGTCACAGAACAAGGAGAGTTGGTGTAGAAGGGGTTGGCAGGGAGAGCACAGGACGGCGAAATGGCTTGGCAGGGAGGCAAACGTCGGTGGTGTGGAAGGGGAAATGGTGTGGAAGCGAATGAGGAAGTGGAAGGAAGGCGCATGAGTAGGAAGTGGTGTGGAAGCAGACGGGAAGTGGTGTGGAAGCAGACGGGAAGCTGTATAGGAGAAGGA
The DNA here is from genome assembly GCA_034508575.1 of Petrolisthes manimaculis. Classification (NCBI taxonomy): domain Eukaryota; kingdom Metazoa; phylum Arthropoda; class Malacostraca; order Decapoda; family Porcellanidae; genus Petrolisthes; species Petrolisthes manimaculis. The sequence continues at coordinate 59,858 of JAWZYT010002038.1, read as the reverse complement.
CAGGGGCGGTGGGGTTGGACAGATTAATTACGAGACAGGCAAAGTTGGAAATACTAGGTCAATGGAAGGAAAAGAGAGGGACTGGGAGAGACAGATAGGTAAGGGTAAAAACGGGGATAGTTAGGGTAGGGTAGAGTAGGGAAGGGAAGGGTAGGGTAGGGTAGGGACTGGGAGGGACAGATAGGTAAGGGTAAGAACGGGGATAGTTTAGAGTAGGGTAGGGAAGGGAAGGGACTGGGAGAAATAGATAGGTAAAGGTAAGAGCGGGGATAGTTAAGGTAAGGTAGGGCAGGGCATAGCATGGGTAGGTAGTGACAGGGAATGATGAGAGGATGGAGTAGAAAAATATGTACACAAAACACATGTATATATAAAAAATAAAATAAAAAATAAATAAATAAAAAATCAGTTGGTAAATAATTCAAATCCACGCATTTTTTGGTGTAAATATAACGTGTCAGTGAGAATGAATAAATAAAAACCTGACTGTTATTTCTATTCAACTTGTCAGCCTGCATCCCTGTTATTTTAATCTCCCTGTCTCTTTTTCATACTCTCACATTTCTTTCTCCCCTTCATTCTCTCGCTTTTTCAATTTCTGTTTTTCGTCCCATCCGTAAATTTTATCATTACCTCTCTCTCTCTCTCTCTCTCTCTCTCTCTCTCTCTCTCTCTCTCTCTCTCTCTCTCTCTCTCTCTCTCTCTCTCTCTCTCTGTTCCCATTGTTGTTCTTCTCCAAGCGTTCCTTTGTCGTGTCCTTTAAAGCAATAAAGTGTCAATAAAGCAAAGCTATATTACGCTAGCACATACAGTATAAGGGGAAAAATAACAGAAAAATATTACAGTACAGGGTACAGCTACTTCAAAATACATTTTCGTTACTCGCTCATTTCCATTCCTTTTATACTGTTCAGAATCAAAAGTTGTGTTTTTCTTGGAGGAGGGAGTGACTGTACATCACTGTGTACTGAAATTGGAAAAACAGAGAAACCTCTTTTGCATAATGGAATACTGAGTTTACTTACCAAATATTTGGAGCTGTCTAGTTCTCATACGCTCAGAAATATTGAAAGTACACACACACACACACACACACACACACACAATCAGCTACATAGCGTGACAACAAAGACTTCCCCAGCTCAGCATTTCTGGAGAAACACTGAACAAAGACTGTTGTATTGCCGTGTAGGTATGATTATCTATTATGCAATATCTGATATAATACGATCATTACGAGTGTCATTCTGTGGACGTGGAGGACAATGACTACAAGTGTGTGGAGGCAGATTTGTGTGTGGACATTTTGTTAACTTTTCATCATGACTGTACACCAAGTTGGATGATGGTGACGATGATCTGATAATGACGAGAATCTTGGTCTCATTATATTGTGAAACTAACTTTTATTCTCTCCCTCCCTCCCTCTCTCTCTCTCTCTCTCTCTCTCTCTCTCTCTCTCTCTCTCTCTCTCTGCATGTGTGTGTGTGTATGCGTGTGTGTGTGTGAGTGCGTGTGTATGCGCGCGTGTATGACATGCTTGCACGTGTCGTTAATGTGGCGTGTGCGTTTGTGTGTGTCTGGGCGAAGTCGTTTGTGGCCTGGTGGTGGTAGTGGTGGTGGTGGTGGTATCAAAGGCGGGCTTCATGGAGCAAAACACATATAATGACGTCATGAGTCTTACGGTAGCTGACTTAATGTTGCATGTGGTGGTGGTGGTGGTGGGGAGGCGGTTAGTGGGGGAGGGGGTGGAGGGGGTTAGTAGGGGAGGGGGAGAAGGGGGCAGGATGAGAGGGGGAGATAATGGGGGGGTGAGGAGAGAATGGAGTAGTGAGGTAAATATTGAGATTGTGAGGGATTGGATGTTGAGAGGGAGAATGGATCAGGATAAGAGGAGAAAATGGAGTGGTGAGGTAAATATTGAGAAGGATGAGAGGTTATAGGGTGATGGGATAGTGAGAGGTTGAGTAGAGAAGAGAAGAGAAGAGTGAGGGTGAGTATTGAGGCGTGAATGGAGAGTTGCAGGGTAAAAAGATAGTAGATTAAAGAGGACGAAAGACGAACGCACTGAGCTTCAATCTAGACATGGATCAGAGAGAGGGAGAAGAAGGGTACAAATTTAGTTATCAGGTACACAATTACGGGTGAATAAAGCTGGATAATTGTGATAAAGGAGAGACTGGTGAGTGAGTAAAAAGCATGTATGAATGAGCAAAAAAGGGAAAATTAGCATGAGTGATGGGTGAAAATGAGCGAGGGGTGAATGATTGAGTAAACGGGTGAGTGAGCGGGTAAAATATCATACAAGCATGGTGATTATTCGAAAATTAGAACGACATGCAGAGAAGTAGATACAAGAGAACGACCAAACTTGACAGCGAAGTCCAGGGTAAAGATCGAAACACATATTCCAGCCAAGGTGACGAACTGGTAGAGGACAAGAAGTCGAGCATAAAGGCGACGAGTTTTTAATTGGGCATCTGAAAGCACGTGCAGGTAATCAACAAAGGACTCAGACGGGATCCTATTGTCTGCCTCAGTGCGTTCAAGACCAGTCGGGCACATCATTTTGATGTTTAACTCTTGTAGTTCGTACCCTTACTCGATAACTTGGTAATGTTACGGTACGTACAGTTGCAATATATTATGTAACATCCTTGATACCATTCCTCAATTACCCATAACACAATATAAACATCTTTTATGAATGAGTTCAACATGAGACTTGAATCATCATGCGTGACTAAAATTCATGCAACTGTTTCATGGCCATTTAACAAAATCTAAAATTGCATGAAAATTATACTCTACAAGATGTTCATTAATGGTAATCAGTTTAGATAATTTATTGACCCCCTGTATATGAATTGTGTAGATGAGATACAAGTATTGATATGAACCAGTAAACCCCGGATAGTGTATTGTTGGAAAAATGAGCTGTGATGCCGAAGGATGGAAATAAGTCAATATTACTGATTCACATTTCCTCTGGAAAACTGACAACATGCAAACGCCTTTCCCTTACAAATATCCATTAATGAACTTGTAACTTGGAAAAGATTATGCTTGCGACGATGGAATACAAAATTTGGTCATGATTGTGAATTCTCAAGCATGCAGTTTTGAACCCGTAATCAGGTGCCTTCGAATGCGGATATGAGGCATTGCTGGCTCCTCTCATGTCATCTCGAAACGTATTTACGAATTCATAATCCGATAACGATACGACTACAAAGGCCGGTGGTGGTGGTTATGAGGAGGAGGGAAATGTGTTGAGTATGTGAGGCAACGAATCTGTATACAGGTTGGGTGTGAAGCTGTAGGTATAGGTGTTGGTGTGTGAGGTCATGTGTAAATGTGTGTTTGGGTGTGTGCATGAACGAGTCGGTGAGTGACATTAATCAGCATCATCGTCGCTTTCCCATTTAAGGTAATTCATTTGTTCTCCTTCCATCCTATTCTTTAATGCGTATTCTTACCCAATCCCATCTGATTTTCGATCAATTTATATCTGATTTTGCTTCCGTTTAAAACTTTATTTTCTCCATCTCCATTTCTGTTCCCTTCCCTTATTACCAGCAAAGATGTGGGCGATACTTTAAGGGTTCGAAGACCCCTTCGGATCCAATCCATTCTCTGTTCTCTCATCATTTGTCCCTACCTTTCCTTTCTATTTCCTTTGTGTTTACATATCCCTCCTCTTTAGTCTCCTTCTCCATTCTGATAATATACAAAGTCTTTTTGGCCAAACAGTTTTCTGTCTTCCCTTTTATTCTCATGTCTTATCCCATCCTCTAACACCATTCCCTATATTATCCAGACCCTCGCCCGATTCGCATCCTCTAATCCTATCCCCATTCCCATATTTATTCATATTTCACATCTACCCTTCATCCTTATCCTCCGGTATATCCCCACACTCCGACACCTAAAACTTAATTAATACCCAAGTGCCTCCTGATCCCGTGTGATTATGAAAACCAATCACATTCCCGGAGCTCAAAGTGAGTAAGTGAGCGAGGGAGATGGTCAGTGAGTGAGTGAGTGAGAGAAGGAGATGGTCAGTGAGTAAGTGAATTATATGGCCAGTGAGTAAGTGAATGATATGGCCAGTGAGTGAATGAGATGGCAAATGAGTGAGAATTGTGAATGAATAAATGAACGAAATAATAAATAATAAATATATGATGACGTAAAAGTGTTAAAATTGGACGTCAAAATTTCCTCCAACAAGTAACAAGAGACAAAATATTTAGATTGATTAGCTTGGGTCTGTACTGTGGCATGGTTTCGAGGACGTAATGTAACCTTCAAAATCATTGCCGCCTTAACACTTCCTGAACATTCTTTCCGCCACAACATATCGCACCCTGAACTAAAACGGCAGGTACTGAATTGGTTGGGTGTGTAGCGGGGCCGATTATGTGTCGAATATGATGACCTTCAGCCAGACGATCACCGAGTCAGAAATGGAGCAGCGACATGAAATGGAATGAGTGGTGTGTAGGTTAAATGCGACGAACGATATTAACTTCAGGTTGAGTTAGCGAGAGAGAGAGAGGTGCATGGTGAGATGGAGAAGGGTAGGTGCATGATGGGAGAAACATATAGAGGAGGAAGGAAGGAAGGAAGGAAGGAGATATGGAGGGAATTAAAATAAATGCGTGTGGTGGGATCAGGCGAGACACGAATAGGATGGGATAGAAAGTTGGGGAGACGCAGAAACGGGAGAGGGAGACATTGGCGAAGAGAAGAGGAAACTGTAAAGTGGGTAAGGTAATATTTTGTAGAAAGAGGTGGAAGTAGGTGAAGAAGGAAGACGTGAATAAAATAAGTTTACACGAAGATAAAGAAAGAGAGGAGATGAACAGAGCAATAAAGAATAATTGAAGAGTGTTGGCGACTGCTGCCAAGTGAAGGAAAAACACCACAAAAGAGGGAGAAATTGGAAACGGTGATAATTGTAGAACAGGAACATATGTGTAAATGTGTGAGGAAAGGAGATGGATAGTGACTGGCATTGGTAAAGAAAATTTATGTAGTGAATAGATGGGAGTATGTGTAGGGAAGCAGAGTGAGAAAGGTTGAGAGGACAATTGGGGAAGGGAGGGGTAAATAGGTGATTAGGGAAATAATAGATAGGTTGGGAGAGAAGGGGAGGGAAGATAGCGAGGGCATTTCAAGCTGAACATATCAGTGAAAGCTGAGGGTACAGGATGCTTGGAACCAGAGGACATGATAAAAGGAAAACATGTTGAAATACTTACTCTTTGGTTTAAGATTTATTAGACTTCAGTAGTATTACCATTTGGAGAGAGAGAGAGAGAGAGAGAGAGAGAGAGAGAGAGAGAGAGAGAGAGATTTGGAGGAAGATAAGAGGGGAGCGCGATAAAGAAGCTGATAAAAGGCCATACTAATGAAGAGAAGAGACAATGGGGAGAGTGAAGAGGAGAGGAGAGCGAGTGTAAGGGATAATGGTGAGAAGTATAATCATAATAATAATATAGGAAGAGGGAATGAGAGGGGAAGGAATGGCGAGGCGATAATAGAGTGATTAAGTTAAAATTGTGTACATATAGAAGAGGGAAGAATAGAAGGCAATTACCCACACAATAAACCGGAGGAAGAAACCAGTGAATGCACACGCAAGGCACGACAACACTCAAGCACACAACAACGACGGCGACTACAACAACAATGACAACAACAGCGACTACAACAACAATAATTACCACAACAACAATATCGACAGCAACAACATTAACAACGACAACAATAACCACAACAAAGAAAACAACAATAATCACGACAACAACAACACTATCGACCAACAACAACAACAACAATATGCAACATCAAATTTAGAGGGAAAAACGCGACAACAACAACAAATATAAATTCACTAAATCAGATGCTATAAAGTTAGAAAACAAGTACATAACTGAATGAGGAGACTCGCTTGTCTTGAGAAATTGTTATTGGATTCTTATGGGGGAAAATTTTGTGTTGGTAAATCTGGAGCAAATGAATCCTCCAAACTATTCCAAGCAACAGAACACCATTACTTTTGCTCTTCTGGTCCTGTGGTTTCCTAGCCTATTTTGGAGGAATCAAGGTACTCTAATGTAACAAAAAAAAATTACCACCTCAAGTAGCTTATTCAGAAAAACATTCCCGAGTTGTATATTTAATTTCTTTTTGTGTGTGTACAATAGTTACATCACAGAATTACTTGAAAATGACATTGAATAAGTAATAATAATTAAACCATAGTTCACAATCACAGCATATATCATAACTTTAGTCCAAGGATATTACGAAAAAACATAATTAATCCCTCCCAAGGAAAACAAATGGTAAAGCTCACAATCCTATTCACTTCGGTTAATATTCAGACATGGAGAGAAAGGCACAAAGACACAGAGAAAAACTATAATTATGAAAAACACACATAAAAACACATACACACAAAAGGTAAGCATGATTAAATAAGGAACAGACTTAACGGGTGTAAAATGAAAGGAGGGGAGAGAGGAAAAATTATGGGAGGAAAAAAACGAGAAGCAGAGAGAGAGAGAGAGAGAGAGAGAGAGAGAGAGAGAGAGAGAGAGAGAGAGAGAGAGAGAGAGAGTTGACCGCGACACGATTTCCATTCAAGGAAAAGTTTGTGGTGGGCCCGATGTTTTTGTAGCCTAATCCTTGTACAATAGGCTACTACAGACCTCAATATAAGATGAATGAATTTAGAACCATTGTTTTTATACAGGCTCAGTAAGTAACTTAGTAGGTATGGTCATGAATTACAGAAGTCTCGGAAAACAAATATGGAGTGGTCTTCAATGAGGGACCGAGTGTTCAATGAAGTGGTGGATACAAGTATTTATATTTTGTATACTGAGGATCTATTGTAGAGATGGCCACATGAATCCTTACACAGGCTATATGGAAAGAGAGTTTATTATTGTGGAAGTACTGCAATGAATGGTCTACCTGGCTCTACCAAGTGGTGACTCTGTGAATGCAAAATATCAAAACCAATAGTAATGTTGCATTGCAGGTACGGTACGTAGTCTTACATGTTCTATAATTATGTTGTATATTTCAATAACAACAGCGTGTGTACCATTGCTTGTGGACAGTACTATACTGCAATCGAACGTTGGCAAAAAATTAAAGAAAGAATCAAGACTGCCAAATATCATTTAAAAATATACTCACGTCAGATAACAATGGTTTTTCAGTTTTATTTAATGTTTATATATATATTACTATAATTTCTGAAGTAACGGCAGGGAGTATAGTAGAATCTTTGATAAATGGAATGTGAAGATAGTTAAGGGAGACACACCGACCAAATGGAAGCTCATGACCCAAAATCTAAATACTAAACTAAAACAAAGACGCTGACCAAAAGAGAAGACGATAAACTAAATAACAACAGACACCAATCGAAAATGAATGAAGAAAGACGCTGGCTAATCTGAAGACAAGAAAGTAACTAAGGATATGACCAAGGAAGGTACAACAGACACTCTCCTCTCCTCGCCCCCTGATTCACAAATGAGGTGAGAGCTACAACAGGACGCCATAAAACGCCCCACAATGACTCTAAGTGACACTAAATCCACCCAGACAGACACCAGGTGCGCCAATTAAGCTAGGGGTGGTCAGAATGAGAGAGAGAGAGAGAGAGAGAGAGAGAGAGAGAGAGAGAGAGAGAGAGAGAGAGAGAGAGAGAGAGAGAGAGAGAGAGAGAGAGAGAGAGAGAGAGATGTAGTATACTGGAGAAATGGGTAAAAATGACGAAGTTGCCAGAAAGAAAGTAATGGAAAGAGAGGAGGCGCGATGAAAGCAAATAAATATAAATATACAAAAAATAAAAGAATAAAGTTCAGGGTACGAACATATAACGAGAAAGAAAAAAGTTGAAAGAGAATACAGATAAAAATGGACAAAGGAGATACATAGCGAGAAATTGGAAGAGTATTGGCAGCAAAAACCATCTGGGAAAAAAAAAAATGAAAAAGTATATATAAAAAACAGCATTAGGAGTTACTGACAGCCTGACTGACTGACCAACCGACCGACTCCCCTGAAGCGATGGAGAAGATAAAAATTACACAAAGATAAATGAAAAGAATTAATATGAAAACAGGGAAAGGGATCATTGTAAAACACGAATGAAAGATGAGAAAATAAAACGCAGAAAGGATATAAAAGAAATACGAGGGAGGGCGAAAAAGCAATAAAAGGGAGGGGGAGATATATATTATGAGGAAAGGAGGTACCGTACAGAGTTACTTATATACATAAAACAGACTGTACAGTACATACAATTGGTACTAAAGAATGTCCCATAAGGGTTTATCACAATAGTACCTCGAACGAGGTTTTCGTTGGAATGGTGGAACATATATTTGTTTTGTGAACGAGTAACAGCGGTGGCATTCGTGAAACAAAAATAAATTGTGAAGTAATATCAGAAAATATTTGTGTAACATTTTGTAATTTTTTAACAATAAAAACACATAAATCAAGTATAATACTTGCCAAGTGTAAATAAACCGCATAATAATGTAGTTATCACGGAACACACGACGTAAGTACACACAGATTACAGCCAGCAATTATAATGATCTGAATGGAAGTTGACAGTACGATACAAGGTGGGTTAATAAACAAACACCATTGGGAAGGGAAGGAACAGGGAAGGTAAATTATTATGTAATAGAATTATGGCTGAAGGGAAGGGTACGAAAGTGGAAGAGAGAGGTGAGGCAACTGAAGGATAGGAAAGGAAAGGAAAGGAAACGGGGATAATTGTGATTTGAAAGTGGAAAGGAAGGAGTGTGAAAGAGCAGGGAAAGGAAAGATAATTCACGGCAGATGAAGCGAGGATTGGGGAAGGCAGCAACGGAAGGAAGTAATTAGGATGGGATATATATATATATATGTGTGTGTGTGTGTGTGTGTGTGTGTGTGTGTGTGTTTGTGTGTATGAGAGAGAGAACTTGTAAGATTCATCAACTGAGGGAGAGGAGAGAATATTGTAAAAACGGAGAACAAAGAATGATAAAGAGGAAGGAATAAGTAGTAAAAGGATAAGGGAGGGAGAGAGAATCAGGAGTAAGAAGGAGGCGAGAGGAAAGAACATTGAGTAAGAAAGCAAGGAAGATTGATTGCAGGATAAACGAAAGGAGAAAGCAGAAAACCCAACAAAAAGGAAATTGTATAGAGAAGGAGCGAGGAAGGAAAAAAATACAGAAACATATTTAAAAGTGAGAGAGAGAGAGAGAGAGAGAGAGAGAGAGAGAGAGAGAGAGAAAGAGAGAGAGAGAGAGAATATTCATGCTGTGGGAGTCTCTCTAGTAAACTTGGATTCGAACCGTCTATTTTTCATGACAAACTTTGAGTATACGTGACTTAGTCCCCAGCCTTCCTACTCTCTCTCTCTCTCTCTCTCTCTCTCTCTCTCTCTCTCTCTCTCTCTCTCTCAATTTGTTTATCATAACAGTTAAAATTGTTCTTATCCAGATTTTGTTCAGGATATTCAAGACATCGCTGCGTACAGTACAATAAAATATCGGTAATAATAATAATAATAATAATAATAATAATAATAATAATAATAATAATAATAATAATAAATAAAATAATAATAAATATCATAATAATAACAATAATATTATCATTATCATTATCATTCCATACTTGCAATCTACGGAAACATTACCTAATGAAACACTATCTCTCTGGATAGACCTAATTTCCTGTTTACTACTTACTCCATCTCCTTACTTAATTTCCTACTTACTCCATCATTATCCATCCCTAATTAATAATTCTTGATAATTCCCTCTCCCATAAATACCCTTTTCCCAATAGTCTCCTCTACTATTCTCCTCTAACAATTTCGTAAGTATATCTATCATGCCATTTATTATTAATTTTGTTCTATCAGTTTATATATCACTGTGTCTTTACATCAAATCATTTATCATCCTACCTTCCTGCATCTCTCACTGCCTGTCTGTCTGTCTAATTTCACGTGTGTTTTTTTCATCCTCATGTTTCTCTCTCACTCTCTTTTCACTTTATTTTATCTTTCTCTCTTCCTCCCCTGCATTCCTTCTTACACCCCTTCACTTCATTCCCAAATTCCTCGCCACATTCTTCTCTTGCTTTAGACTCCCCTCCTCACAGCGTTTACTCTCTCTTTCTTTCTCTCTCTCTCTCTCTCTCTCTCTCTCTCTCTCTCTCTCTCTCTCTCTCTCTCCAATTCCCGTCTTTCTCATTAATCCTCCATTCTGACTCTCCCTTTTCCTCCCCCTTCCTTCTATTCTCCCTCTCGTTCTTACTTGCTCCCTCCGTTCTTTCTTTTGCTTTCTCCTTTGTCCCTTCTCACTCTCCCTTCTCCCTCTCACTCCTCCCTCTCGTTCTCTCTCATTCACTCCCTCTCGTATTTCTCTCCCTACCATCTCCCTCTCATTTTCAATTTTCTCTTCTTTCCTATAATTTCTCTCGCTTTCCCTACCTCATATTTCTCATATTGTTTTCCTCCTTTTATCTCCTTCGTATATCTCTTTTTATCCCTGTCCCTCTCTTTCTTACTCCTTTTTATCCCTTTCATTCTCTCTTACTCTTCCTTTTATCCCCTTTCATTCTCTCTTACTCCTCCTTGTATCCCTTTCATTCTCTCTTACTTGTTTATCCTTTTCATTCTTTCATACTCCTCCTTTCATCCCTTTCGTTCTCTCTCTCACTACCCCAATGTATCCCTTTCGTTCTCTCTCCTCACACTCCACCCTTCCTGCCCCGCCCCTTCCTTTCCTCTCCAAGTTCAAACCTCCGACCACCGCGACGTTTTCTTCTCTCGAGATTCCCGGAGCCTGGCCCAATAGAAACAGGTCTTTGTGGCTGGAGTTTATGCCCCCAGGGAGTGCCAGCCTTGCATGCTTTACATAGGCCAAAAGGCGCTCCTATTGCTAAATTTACGAACGCTTCCGCCGACCCACTACTGTGTGCAAATTGTCAGTCTCGCGTCTAGATTTCAACCTTGGAGTGCCGGCTTTGTTGTACCTTACTTGTGTGTGTGTTTGTGTGTTTGTGACTGTTATGTGTGTGTGTGTGTGTGTGTTTGTGTGTTTGTGACTGCTATGTGTGTGTGTATGTGTGTGTTTGTGTGTCTGTTGTGTTGTGTTGTGTGCGTGTGTGTGTGATATTTTCGAATGCTTCAAGTCAGATTCTTCGCTACTGCTATTGTCTCGTGTGTGAGTAGGTTATCAATAAAGGTAAGTAAATAAATAGAGAGATATGCTTAGATAAATAGATAGATAAGGCCTAGACACGTAGTTAACTGATGAAAGAAACGAGATATGCATTAAAAACATTCAGTGGGAAACAGAAGGCAAAAATGGAATGCGGAAAAGAATGTTGTTCTAAATGAGATTAAACGCCTGGAAGAAAAATGAAAGGAATGCTTGAGACGACCTGAATGACGACCAAGGAAGAGGGAGAAGCAAAGAGAGGAGTGTAGTAGAGGAGAGAAAAGTCAGATATACGACCATTTGAGGGCAGTGTTCTGTAGTGGAGGAATTGGTGGTCAACTGATTCCTCCGAACTATGCTTCAAGGCAGAGCCATTCCTTCTTGTATTTAGCTCCGAGGTATCCGTAACCTGTTTCCTGGCATAGGTTGGAGGAACCAGAAAGTACTTCATTAATTCGCCCACAATCGATTCCTCTCTTATTTTCTTTATTATTATAAGTTATAGTTGCTAATAAACACTTAATGTTGCTATATAACAAGTCACAAAATCCATTATCCTGCATTAATATATATCCGAAATTATAGGTAAATAACCTAACTATCATGTATGAATAACAAGAACATTTTGTCAGATATAAAAGTAGAACAAACTCCAGCAGTAAATGTATATATACATAAAAAACAGACACAAATTGCATAAGAGCCTAAAATTGTTGGCGTGTGTTTCTCTGTGTGTGATCGGCTTATACGGTTAATGATACTCCTGGATAATCCAGAGTTGTCCAAGGAGATTATGTCCATTTTTCACTGAAGCAGAGTTAGCCTATATGTCGTTCAACACATTTATTTCTATACAATATTGCTTTCCATCAGGCTGTCCTATATACAACTTACCTTATTGCAGTGTACATATCATAGGGAAAAATATATACCTTTTTTTTATATATATTTCACCAGGAGGGTAATGATAAAATCTTAATCATATATCTGGATAAAATCATACTAATAAAGAAACAGAACTTGTCCTGTCTACGAGTATTACGGTTCAACCCACGAAGGTCACATTCTAACACGTATACCGATAGCACCTGGTCGGCCTGATGGTGGTGGTGATGGTGATGATGGTGGTGGTGGTGGTGGTGGTGGTGGTGGTGGTGATGGTGGTGGTGGTGGTGGTAATGGTGGTGGTGGGTCTAAAGTCTATAATGCATGGGGTTAAAGTTTTCGTCCCACGCCTTAACTAAGGAAATGCCTTATTCGTCCTTCGTTGTGTCCCTAGTCAATTACATACATTGTTTATTATCTGTCTACCCGGCCAGATACATAAGCTCCTCTCATTCTCACCCTTAATTGAATTATGCACATAATTATTGATACCTGCCAAAATTCAAACACTAGCAAATAATTTTCTTTTACAGATAATAATATTTATCAAGGTCAAAATTAATGATATAGCACACTTAAGGACTTGATATACTAACATGTTAAAGGAATACTAACTATTGAATAATTATAAGACAACACGACTCGTCCCTGTCACGAACAACAGCGACAACAATGTTACTAATTATAGCAGATGAAGAGACAGGCGAAAGACTATTGGTAAAATCAGTATGCATATCATAATGTATCATGTGTGTATCATGTAGTCAGATAAGTTCACTCACCTGCACCACAACAACACACACACACACACACACACACACAGAGGGGAGGCGTGAGGTGGGTGTTACCAGGTGTGGACTCATCATCAATGCAAGTACGGCTCTAATTAACGTGTGCTCTCTCACATGTAGATGCACAGGTGTACGCTGGCTAGTTAGTGTGACCCTTGGATACTGTGTGAGTTTTATGATGACATGTAATCATCTGAAATTAGTCCACGTATAATATATATGTGACTCGAGGGATGTTTGAGGACAAGTTATTAAGTATATACTAAATAAGTAAAATAAGTAATTAAGTAAATGTGATAAGACAAACTCATCTCTTCGATCCTTCCTTCAGCCATGTGATAATGTCATACTGATCCATTTATATCTTTATCTTAGAGAACAGTGATCATAAAACAAATATTTAATCTATGCTTATCTCATATGCTTATGCCATACGTACAAGAACACACTCACGTTAACATAACATAACAGGAATATACATCCAAACACACACACATACACAAATTCACAAGTACAGGACTCACACACGTATACAGTACAACCAAACACACCCGAACACGTATACAACCAAACATGCATCCACACACGTATACAACCAAACACCCCCACACACGTATACAACCAAACACACCCACACACATAAACACAATATTATATTCATCCATGCACACGTAGGTTACAGGCAGATATAAGAAGCACCTTTCCTTTCCACTGGCAGCAACGAGTAAAATCTGGGTTGACGCTTCCACACGCTCCAAGTGAAGAGTGTCACTGGCAGGGGTCGGGGTAATGAGAGAAGGTGACGGGAGAATGAGGGAGAAAGGATGGAAAAATCTCGAGAAGGTAAGGGGAAAAAATGAGAGGTCTAAGAGATGTGTCGGAGAGTGGGTGATGGGGAATGTGGGTGCGAGGATGGAGGGGATAGGAGAGTGAGGGATGGGAGATGGGGAATGTGGGTGCCGGGATGGAGGGGATAGGAGAGTGGGGGATGGGGGATGGGGAATGTGGGTGCGATGATGGAGGGGATAGGAGAGTGAGTGAGTGAGGAGAGGGAATAATTTGGAAATGTGAATGAAAGAGGAAGGAATGATAGTGTAGGAACTGAGAGATAATGACCGAAAGTAAAGAAGGAAATGAAGGGGAAATAAAGAGGATAATGTTAGAAAAAAAAAAGACAATAAAAGAATAATAATATACGAAAGTGAGTGGAAAAGAAAGTGAGTGGAGAAGAGGAATACGAGAATGGGAGGGAAACACAACGAGGAAAATTTAATAAAAACAAGGAAGGAAGGAGAGCAAAGTAGAAATTTATCAATATGTTAGGGAATCTGGGACAGAGTGAAGGAGCGAAGAGGGTAAGTGGAAAAGGCAATGAAGAATGGAGAAGCAACCCAACGGAAGATGGAATAAATGAATAAATTATGGTGTACAAGAACAATAAGAGTGGAGAAAGATTCGGGTACAAGATATAGGATAAATGGGTAAATATAATAGTGTCATGTGAACAGATACGACTTGTAGGGGAGAATTGCTAGTGAAAAATAATATGGGGAGAGAAAAGTTAATAATTATATGATTTGATAGAAAAGTGATATGTGGGAGAAAAACCCCACAAGTGAAAACAAGAGAGAGAAAAAGAAAGGAGGATGGTGGAAAAATAGCAAAAAAAATGGTTAAGGAAGTAACACACACACACACACACACACACAGAATACCGATGCATGCAAAGTAAAATAACAAAATGAACAGAACTAGAACACCTGCGATGGCCTGCAGTGCGTGTTATTCATTCACATCCCCCCTTCAACTCGCCCCACTCGCCTCGAATCTCATATAGGGGACACAAATCCCAACGTAGTGTGTGAATTGTTGGTGGGTGGGTTGGTTGTCCGTATACGATTTTTTTATATTTTTTATTAATTGATTCTCTCTCTCTCTCTCCTCTCTCTCTCTCTCTCTCTCTCTCTCGAGCGGGGTCAGCGTAGGTAAAAAATATTTAAAAAAGTGAAAGGGTTTTGTAAGTATTAATTTAATCTCGTCAGGAAGATGAGGTTTCTGGCATGTTCCATAGTTTTTAAATCATCTGCTGAACTATCTACATCATTATTTTTTTTGCATCTGCATCTTTCTACAGTTATCTATCTCAATCAGCTTCTCCATCTATCTGTCAGTCATTCTATTTTATCTCGTGCAATAGTGTGTCTGTGAGAGTTGCATCACAGCCATTCCCGGAAAGGGTGATATAATTATTATGAAATGTCGATGGCAAATGTCCTGTCGTCTCACTCGCTTCACCGAGACCTACGATATTCATAAACTCGAGAATGTTAGATGCAGAAAACGTGTATATTTCTGCCTGCAGATCGGACTGTATTGTGTGTGTCTGTGAGGGCAGATAGTGGTGGGGAGAGGAAAAGTTAGAGCTGTTGGGGGTCTGAAGGTGTGCCATCTGTTGGCAGAAATATACAAGTTTTCTATATATACACCTCACATATCCAGTCTGTGAATATCGTTGGTAGCAGCAAGACGATAAAACATTTGTCACCGGCTGTACGGTACATGTGGAGGAGACAGGATAATCTCCAGGTGTGACAGTGATGCGGCCATTATATACTACTGATATAAATAGTCTTCCTTCAAAGTTTGCGCCGACAGGCGTTAATTCAAATTCCTTTAGGGTTGTCAAATCATCGGCAAATTTATCCACTTGATTCAAGAAAATATGTCAGAAATTTGGTTCAAACACACACACAAACACACACACACACTATCTCTCATTACAGTAACGTCAATCTCACAGTAAACTATCATAACAACGATACTAAATACATTTTACACTGCAACTGATTAGAAACAGGCAGGAAATCAGTATACAAACTGTCCAACAAAATGCAATAAGTAAAAATGGTTTGTAGAGTACATGAAGAATGTGTGTCATTCAAGTGGCTGCGGACACATGAACAACAATGAACAGAAGTATTACCTACTGTACATGTACTTCTTTGTCTTCCCCCGTGTAGCCTAATATCCAACCCAGGACTGTGTGGTGACTCATTAAAGAGAATAACCAACCACTGGGCCTCGGTAGTCACGACAACACTCACCAGTCTGTAAAGGAAAATGATCTGAGATGAGCCATCATAATTACTTATATTTCTGCTGATAAAGTTTTAGTGTGAATATAAATGAAATTGCAGTAAAAGTTGCGTGGTAAAATAGGAAAGTACTTCATTACCAACCAACTTTTGAGTAGTGATGTGTGTAATATAGAAATTTATAAGCCCCTATCGTTCATGTACTGGACACCCGTAAAATTTCTTCTCTCTCCGTCGCTGCGTGATGAACAAGAATAATCCCCAGAGAATTACTGCCAATAGTTGGTATGCTCAAGAAAATATATAGATAAAACCCGTATTTAGCATATACTTCGAAAACTAGATGGGTGTTCTGTATTGTTGCCGACACTAAATTCTCTTGTGTGTGTGTGTGTGTGTGTGTGTGTGTGTGTGTGTGTGTGTGTGTGTGTGTGTGTGTGTGTGTGTGTGTGTGTGTGTGTGTGTGTGTGTGTGTGTGTAATTTTTTCTCACATTTTCGTACAACAATGTTAAGGCCTCTCCTCCTCCCTACCTACCATCTCCCTCCACCCCCTTCAGTGGCGTGTGGGGATGGGGTGGGGATGGGGATGGGGATGGAAGTGGAGTTAACTTTTCCACCGTCCGAAGCCAAGTGGTGAGAGCTCCACTGATTTCTGGATTTTGGGGAATGGAAGAGTGAGGGTTCGTGCGTGCCTGTGTGTGTGTGTGTGTGTGTGTGTGTGTGTGTGTGTGTGTGTGTGTGTGTGTGTGTGTGTGTGTGTGTGTGTGTCACAGAGAGAGAGAGAGAGAGAGAGAGAGAGAGAGAGAGAGAGAGAGAGAGAGAGAGAGAGAGAGAGAGATGAATAGATAATGAAACCAAATTATTGAACTCTCACAATAGTTCCAACAAGCTCAAAAATTGAAAGACCAGGTTTGAGTTAATTTTCACAAATAAAACAGATAAAAATGTACATATTAAAGGGACAGTGACGAGACTAAAAATGAATAGTAAAACAGAGGAAAACAAGAGAAAACGGAACAGTCGAGAAGAGAAGTAGGAGTAAGAAAATGGAAGAAGAATTGCAAAAGGAGAATAATAGTAAGTGAAAGGCAAGGAGAACAGCAGAGATAAAAGAGGATGTAAAGATCGACAAAGAGAAAAGAAATGAAAAGAATAGAGAGCACACATTGGAGAGCAAGAATCGAAGGGAAAGGGAAAGAGAGAGAGAGAGAGAAAGGAAGAGAGAGAGAGAGAGGGAGAGGGAGAGAGAGAGAAAAGGAAAGACGATGAAACAACTGGATTGAACGTGAGAACAGGAAAAAGAGTAAGAAGGGATAGAAGTGAGGGTATGTATGTATAGTATGTCGACAGTGATTGAGATATATATATATAAATATATATATGGTGATAGATGAAGGACGGTGATAGATAGAAATATAGATAAGAGGATAAATCGAGATGAATATACATGACTAGATATATATATATATATTGTATGGATAGATAGCCTAGATTGAGGGATAGATTAAAACAGATGGATAGACAGGTAGATAAGTAGACAGGTGGACGAATAGACAGGAAGGTTGACAAATGGATGAGTAGGTAGATAGCAGTTTAGGTAGAAAGTTACAGAGACCGAGCAACAGAGAAAAAGTAAGAAAAAGAAAGCGAGAAAGAAAGGAGCGGAGCGGAGCGGTTTGGTCGGTGTGTCGGCAGAGAGAAAAAGCACGCAGCAAAAATGTCGATCCAGTCAACCCAAGTTTACAAAATTCTCGCCCCCCACCCAACCCTATACCTCCCTAGTTCCCTCCCTCTATTCCACCCCACCACAATTCCCAGGCTTCCACAACACAACAACTAACCCCCTTCACGGCACCCCCACACATCTTCTACAACACATTGCCCACTCGCCCCACTTACTTGTTCCCCAATACAACCTTCCCAATTAAGCCTGTGCAACCCCTCATAATACCCCCTCTAAAGTATACCCCACACCTCTCCATTCACACAACATCTCATCATCACCCTTCCTTATAGAAGCCACAACTAATTCCTCCATCCTCACTTCTACCACACCTCAACACTTCTTTCTATACCTATCCCCGGCCCTCTCTTCCCCAGACCTCTACCCCCCCCCCCCCCCCAGCATTAACCTTACTTCCAACACTCCACCTTCTCACCTTTACCATTTCCCCTCGTTTCCAGCATCTTTACACCCCCATCATCATGTAGCCGTGGGGGGTCCAGTACTCAGCTTCTCGTGCAGTACTCAGCTTGTCACTCCTGTGGAATATACCAACATACCAACGGACTCTCAATTATACTTCAGTATGGCTATCTCTTACCAGCCAACTGTACAGACTTACTATCTCTGTAGTCTCTGCTTCAATCAACTCACTTACTCTTACCGTTGATGAAGTACCCTTATTAGTCTTACTACTGGGGAATATATTTAGTACTCAAAGGTTTAGAGTAAACTCATGGACTTGTCTCTCTTTACTGATGTAGCTTATTTATCAGTTACAGATTACAGGTTATAGTATACTAGACCAACTCGGTCTCAAAGCTATGAACAATTAGAGGGATATTCTATATAACCTGTTTAACCTGAGGTAGGGCTTGGAATACACTCCTCGCCTCAAACACACGTCAGGCGTGGCACTGTGACATAGCCACACCCCCTCATAGGTTATAGGTTTGTGATAAAGTAACACTACATTTATACATGATATATACAACCTTAAACTACCCGGTTATACAAGAATAGAATGAGCAAACATACATTGTCCCTAACTCTATATATACAATTACAGTAACAGTTACTTATAACCTAAAGATTAACATTAACAGATAATGTACAGAGCACAATCTAGTATTCAGATCTTGGAACTAGTGTCAATGAACCCACACCTCTCTGTCATCAAATACACAGGATGCGATCTAACACCTTGCAGTTTTTGACCAGCAAGCATCAGGCATATACTAGAGCCTACGTGACTGCTACCATGAATACAACATTGATACATTATACAATATTGATACACCGATACATTGCTCGGCTACCTACCAAACTACGTCCTCGTAGTTCACAATAAAATTGAATCTACTGTCAACAATTCCTATACTGAATATTAGATTTACACTAGACATTTGTAATATTAGAACACATACAATATATATATATATATATATACAAGGTGATACATGGATGATTTAAAAACAAAATAAAAATAAAGTATATAGCGCTATGGATGATGCGATGATACTTAATTCTATTTCCTTAAAATAAGAATTTATACAAACAGTACATATACCGGTACAATAATATTATAATAGTATAAAATGCTAACATATTAATAACCTAATATATAGTAGTACAATATGAAACACATTCATACCATGCCTTAACATTAAGTCCCTACAACTAACCATGTAGTGTACTACCTAGTTGTTGGGTTGTCCTTAACATTAAAATTACAATCAATTTACCTGGGTGGAGTCTGGTACAACTCTATACTCTCTTCTAGTCTTTTTCCTCTTTACCTCAGCACTCAGCACCCTTACACGCTTAAACAAATAACAAGAAAATATAAAATACATTATAAACAAAATTCCAGTCAGTCCTGACCATGGGTACACAGCTACCCGTTGCAAGTGAAAAGGCAATACAGATTCAATAACAGGATGGACCTCAGTCATATTTAACAATTCTATTAACCTTATTTTTTCTGAATCTCTTTCCACAGCAGTAAAATTTATAGGTAGAGGAGGCTGAATCTTTACAAACTCAACAGACTTGTTTAATACCAATCCAAGGTGATGCTTCGTTGCTAATACTGTTTTAGTACTACTAATAAATGAACATGCTGGTGGGATAACAAATGTACCCTCCTCCGACACCAGCCTTGCACCTGAAGGGCCCTCTTCACAAATAATAGTAGCTGCTGCTACCTTAGTGAAAGTATAATAAGCAATACCTTGAAAATACGTTACATATATCTCCGAAACCCTTTCCGGTCTCTTATACTCACAATGTTTAATTGCACTGGAAGCATCAGCCTGGATTAAAGACAACTCACACTGGGACTCCTCTGGTCCTGTAAAAACAAAATTTATAGCAGGGCAAACCTTCAAATGATAATACGCTGTGTGACAACCTTCTAACTGTTCCTTGGTAACTGCAACCACCAGCGTGTGATCCTTTGATACAATAATATAATCATAATCCACGTTCAACATCATGATCTCAGCCCCTAACCTCATAGGAAATGGCTTCACTGACCAGATATTGAAATGTACCTGATGTTTAGTTGGGATATGAATAAGAATGGTATTAGTTGTTAGACAAGATTCCAGCAATGGATAATAATACGATACCGAATCTCCTTCAAAAAATGGCTCTAACCCATAGTCATGTTTTGCAATCTCTATAACTTTCTTAAGTTTATGCACCGATATCAGATCAGAATCTACTTCCCCCAGAGCTGCATTTCTAAGATTATGAAGCAATTTTCTTGTTTGAACATTCATCCTGGTAATATGATTTTCCACTATACTCAAATATTGATTTAAATTTATAACAAATTCCGCAAAAGTTACACTTGAAGCTATTGTGCCTATATGAACAATTATGTCATTCGTCTTATTCACTATCGCATTTACTGAATCAGCAACTTCAGACACCAATGAGTATGTACCTTCTATTACTCTGTCTTGTTCTTCAATAACCTTATGTAAAATTTCCATTCTACGTCCTAGTTCCTCCACATCATCACTGGTTGCTGTACCAAACAAAGCCTTTGCAATTACTCCCCCTATGTCAAACAAACCCCTCTTTGACCTACCCTTTGTAATCTTCTCATGGGCTAATTGTCTCATTTTCCCTTCAAAACTAGGTAAGTTTTCCTGAGAATACTTCATCATATTCTTTATCTGTGCAACCCTTTCTTGTAACTGTAACTTTATCTGCCACTCCAGAAGGTCGTCCTTGTTTACCAAAACATCTAATTCCGCAAAAGAAAAATGTATGGCCCTACGAAACTGTAACTGAAACATACTATCCTTTTTACTAAGATCCAATAACGTTCCCAAGTTAATTCTTACTGTTATCACATCCGTAACAACTTCAAGCCGCCCATCATTGCCAACTAACGCGCCCGGTTTTATGTGGTCCTCTGTACTCCTGATACCAACAAACGCTGCGCACAACACCATGCAGAACATTGCCCCTTGCCACATACTTTCTGTGAACAAATTCATATATTAGATTATTTTGTTTAATTGCCTTCCTGACCTCAATTGCATCCTATCTTCGTCTTCTACCTCCGTTTCTATTCCTACCTGTATCATTTCTTTTGGGACCTTCTTTACCCTGTCCACATGTACCGTATAATCTACGTTTGTCATGTCACGTAGCATTAACTTATTTCCTTTTACCTGATATACAATATATGGTCCTCTAAACTTTGGAGACAATTTATTCTGCCTCTCTGGTGACTTAACCATCACCACATCTCCCTCTACTATATTTATTTCCTTTGCGTATTTATTTTGCTTAGCAATATTCTCTGCTCTTGAAGCCTCCATGTACTTCCTTACCTCTCTGTGTATTGTGGCAAACGCGTGTCTCTGTACACTCACGTAATCGTCCACGTTATACACTGGTCCTGGTTTCTCCACCAGTATATCATATGGTAGAACCTTGTCCTCCCCATAGATAATGTAATGTGGTGTCTTCCCTAGAGAAGAATGTAGAGAACTATTAATACAAGCAGTTACCTGACTTAACCAGTCCTCCCAACCTGCTTGAATTGATCCAACAAGGTGCCTCAGTACCTCCAAAATCTTCCTGTTAACCCTCTCTACCATACCGTTACTCTGTGGATGGTAGGCTACCGTAAATACTTGCTTAATACTGTACAAACTGCAAATTTCTTCCAAAACACTATTTCTGAATTCTGTCCCGTTGTCTGACAACAACACCCTGGGAATAGTGTAGGTGCAAAACAAAGAATTTACCAATGCATGAGCAATTGATAATGCTGACTTATCCTTTAAAGGAACTAATACCACAAACCTACTAAAATGGTCTACACATGTCAACAAATATTTCGAACCTTGATAACTAGTAGGTAGTTGCAACACATCTATGGCTACCACATCCCATGGTTTAGCCGGACTTGGAAATGTTTCCAGAGGAGCGGGTGGTCCCGTAGTCCCCTTGTGTCTTGCACATGACACACATTTCTGTACATGACTCTCTATGTCACCCCTCATCCTCAACCAAAAATATCGCGCTCTAGCTTCCCCTAGACACGCATCCCTCCCTCTATGACCTGCCTGTGGAGCGTCATGAAGGAGCTTCAACACTGTAGCTACTAGTGTCCCTGGTACTACTATCCTGTGGTGTTCAATCCCATCCACCGTAGTTACCTTGTGTAGAATATTATCCTTAAGGATAAAGTCTGTTACTCTCAATGGTAATCCTGGTACTTCCACTTCTTCCCCCGACTCTAGAGCATAGATTACCACTTTCCACATAGCATCTTCCCTCTGCTCCATCTTTAACTTCTTTGGGGATATTGTACTTAATGTCGTCACTGCATTAACAGTCTGCCGACTTAGTGCATCTGCCACTACATTCATCTTCCCTGGCACAAAGCTGAAAATGGGGTTAAACTCTAAAATAGTTAAGTGCCACCTTGCTAACTTTCCTGTCATGTTCTTACCTTTAAACAACTCTAGGCAAGGACGATGATCAGTACACACTGTAATATCATACCCAAATATGATAGCCCTAAAATGTTTTAATGTCCATACTATGGCATACGCCTCCTGATGAGTTACACTGTACTTCTTTTCAGTGTCACTTAATGCCTTACTTGCATATCCTATGGGTTTTAATTTCCCTTTGTCATCCTGCTGAGCCAAAACCGCTCCCAGTCCAACCCCTGACGCATCTGTGTGTAAAACAAAAGGCTTAGTAAAATCTGGGAATGCTAGAACCGGTGGTTGTGTCAATGCCTCCTTCAATATACCAAAAGCTTCCTCTTGCTCTGGTCCCCACTCAAACTTGTTAGCCTGCTTTAGCAGTTTAGTCAATGGTGCTGCTTTACTAGAAAACTGGTACACAAAACTCCTGTAGTACCCTGCTAGCCCCAAAAACGATCTTACATTATCTGCCTTACCGGGTGTTGGAAACTTCAAAATTGCCTTTATTTTGTCCTGGTTAACATGTATTCCAGTCTCATCCACCTCGTGCCCCAAATATCTTATTTTCTGTTTCAAGAACTCACACTTGCTTAGTTTCAACTTTAGCCCTGCAGAAGCTAATCTGTCTAAAACTTTCCTTAATTTCTCCAGGTGAGTAGGCACATCCTTTGAGAATATTATGATGTCATCTAGATAAACTAGTGCATCCTTCCCAATTAAACCTGCCAACACGTTATTTACCAGCCTTTGAAACGTCGTTGGTGCATTGCACAGCCCAAATGGCATCCTGCGAAACTGATAATGTCCTTGATGAGTGGAAAACGCTGTAACTTCACGAGACCTCTCGTGTACTGGTACTTGCCAATAACCAGACAACAAATCTAAGGTGGAGAAAACCTTGTTTCCCTCACCTATAGCCTGCAACAAATCATTCAAATGAGGCATGGGATACTTATCTGGTACTGTCTTCTGATTTACTCTCCGGTAATCAATTACTGGTCTATAAGTCCCATCCTTCTTTGGAACCAAAAATATCGGACTACTCCACGGAGATGTCGAAGGTTCAATCACCTTCTGGTCCAACATATCCCTTACAGTGTCATCAACAATCTGTCTCTGGGAATGAGGAAGCCTATATGATTTAATATAGCTGGGTTCTGCTTCTCTCTTTAACTTAATCACATGTGAAGTTAGGTCTGTACTACCTAAAGACTCTCCAACAAGAGCTATAGCCTTCCTATACCCTTGAAGTAACTGCAACAATTCCTCCTTGCCCTCTGTATTACCCCCAGTTTTTACTTGGTTCCTTAATTCTGTGGAAGGTTCTGCATCAACACATCCAACAACACTCACGACAGGTAGGTTATGTTTGGGTTCTAGGACTGTCCCATTGTATACAAGGAAATCACACAATTGACTGCCTGGCTTAACCTCAACTTCCACTCCCGTGTTATTTACTGCCAGTACCACAGTCTCACCCCCTGACTTTACTGTAGTCAAGGTAGACTCTAGCGACACACCCTTCAACTTACATGTTTCTGACATGCAAACAACATCTACTCCTTCTTTCACTCCTTTTAAACACACGTTGAATTGAAACATTTCCTGCGGTTGCAGCCTGTGGCCACCAGGTACAATCGCAGTCACAACAGTCCAACGCATTACTTCTGCCCTAGACGTGTCGCATAGTCTATCTTGTTCATGAACCCCTTGTAACTTTTCCAAACCCCTCACATAACCCACTGTCTTAACCTCCTTATTTGAGTGTTTTGGTTGTGGAGTTGCCATACACAAATAAGGTATGTTCTCATGAACAATTAATCCTTCACCTGGGTACACCTCAATCTTCCGTTCAGCCATGGTTGATAAACCAAGCAACCCGCTTGCCATGGGATGAAATTTACTCACCACATAGAATGCTGCAGTAAAAATTGAGCTACCCCTGAAATGAACTGGCAAACTCACAACCCCAAGGACATCCACTGTAGTCCCTGACACTCCACTGAGTTGGTATTGCGGCTGTTCTAATGCATACTTCTTCCCAGAATGATATTTCCTAATATTTCGATACGTTTCCTGCGATATAAGATTTACTACTGCTCCCGTATCGATTAACAGTGCCCCTGGAACACCTCCAATGGTAACACTTCCCACAGATAGATGATTATTCCTGCTTATGGCTGAGACTATCGATGACTCTACATCGCTAGGCATTTGTCTTCCATGCTCTGGTCACAATGCCTCATCCGACCCTGACCGTCGGCCACCCATACGAGACTTATTCTCCTCGTGCATTGCACGTCGTATGGTTGCACATTCCTTTGTTACGTGGTCTGTGTATCGGTGTATTTCACACCACTTACTTTGTTCTGGGGGCCAATAACCTCTCCCCTGCTGATAAGTGTTCGACTGTGCATAGTGGAATCCACTTCCACTACCACTACCACGCCCTCTCGCGGCGCCTCGATACTGTGCCTGACCCCTATTCATAGCACCTCTATACTGATTCCCTTTAGATCTTTCTCTTAATTTTGGGCATTCAGCCTTTACATGACCCCATGTATGGCAATGGAAACATTCTCCAGGATACCTCCCTGAAGAATTTCCTCCTCTGTTATTCTTTTGTCCTGCTACCGCATGTACCCCTTGCGGTGCAACCCCTGACCTCTTGTCAGTCACCTCGGCTTGTAACACAGCCGTTTGTTGCCCTGGTGCACTCTGATTCTTAAACAGTCTGTGCACCACAGAATCTCTAATCTCGCCCTTTAATTCATTTATTATGTGCCAAACTCCCTTCCCTTGTTCTAATTGTTTCTTCCTGACCCTTCTCTGGTCTTCATCTGACAGAAACAAATAGAATATCAAATATTCAAACAAATCACAGCAATCATCTATTTTGACCCATTCATCCCCCTCAAATTCTTTACACCATTTGGTATCCTCCAGGCTATCTTGTATATCTTTACGTATAGCACCCGCTTTTGACCCTGCCACCTCTAACGGTGCGTGTATGGTATTCCTCCCCAGTTCCTTAAATGTTTTGTGTGCCCAAGCTGAGCAACCTTCTGGAGCCGCCGTCCGGTACACTACAATTAGTGACTTTTTAAACTCTTCCCAAGTTAACTGCTTCTTTGACGACCTCCCAAACAAGATACTAGAATGCAACAACTGTCTCGCTGACTCTCCCTCTATTCTTGAGTCTGCGTATCCTATTTTACCCCTATCATCCGTAATATTATATTCCACGAATGATTGCTCAAGTCTCCGTATAAACTCTTCTATTGTGTACCTCTTATTCGGATTCCCATCAAACTTTGGAACCGAATCCTCACCTGTAAATACCCTCATAATATTTGCTGGTTGAATCCCTGGTGCGTTACCCACCATAACATTTCCTGTCATCCCTGGGTTAGTGAAATTCTGACCTGTAGATTGATTAGGGTTTAATCCCCCCACCGAACTGGTGCTTGCAGTTGCCATTGGAACTTTTGGTCGTACACTATCTTTATTACTCCTTCCACTGCCTACTGGCGGTGGTAACCTATACAAGTTATCCCTTGCTATGTCACTACCCTCTACACTGTCAGCCCTAAACTGGTATCCACTACGTAAATGCCCTGGCACTGGACTGTTCAGTCCCCTAATCTGTTCGTGGATATTAGTGGTATTGGGAGTAGGAGGGAAATTTAATTCCTCCTCACTGCTACTACTATCTCCTGTTTCCTGTGGTGCCTTCTCAACTGGTACCTTTGCCGTTGATTTAAACTTCCTAACCATATCCGCTATAAATCACTTCCTATTTACTTATCACAACACCATAAATTATACTTGTTACAACATACATGTGCAAATAAAATAACCCAACAACATGTAACTACTGTGTGTGTATGTTCACTGTGTATATGTATAGAATTAAAAATAACTAACCAATGGATATTTTGGAGAAATACAGATGTTCAGTAGTAAAGAATATGTGGTTGCCACACACTCCCAGAATAGCGCCACGCAGTCTCTGCTCACGTCTCCAGTCGCTATTCTCACAGTCAGCTCCTTTCCACTCTTCTTGATCCCTTCCTTACGTCCGTCCTTCCCCGATGAGAGTACCCACAATCAGACAATTCCTCCTTTTTTCCCTGGGAAATGCACACAGGGAAAAATGCCTGAATAGAGTAGGTTAAGTTTCCCAGCTTACCACAGCTAACTGGTAACTCGTCCCGTTGATGGTGCCACCGTGACCTTGATCTAGCTGCTTCAGTGTTGCCAACGCTAGAAGTCACACCTCCCCACTCATACACAATTATTCTGTTGGAGTATAAAGTAATTACTGAAGGACACTGTGAATATTCGTATCCTTAACCGCTGCCACCATCATGTAGCCGTGGGGGGTCCAGTACTCAGCTTCTCGTGCAGTACTCAGCTTGTCACTCCTGTGGAATATACCAACATACCAACGGACTCTCAATTATACTTCAGTATGGCTATCTCTTACCAGCCAACTGTACAGACTTACTATCTCTGTAGTCTCTGCTTCAATCAACTCACTTACTCTTACCGTTGATGAAGTACCCTTATTAGTCTTACTACTGGGGAATATATTTAGTACTCAAAGGTTTAGAGTAAACTCATGGACTTGTCTCTCTTTACTGATGTAGCTTATTTATCAGTTACAGATTACAGGTTATAGTATACTAGACCAACTCGGTCTCAAAGCTATGAACAATTAGAGGGATATTCTATATAACCTGTTTAACCTGAGGTAGGGCTTGGAATACACTCCTCGCCTCAAACACACGTCAGGCGTGGCACTGTGACATAGCCACACCCCCTCATAGGTTATAGGTTTGTGATAAAGTAACACTACATTTATACATGATATATACAACCTTAAACTACCCGGTTATACAAGAATAGAATGAGCAAACATACATTGTCCCTAACTCTATATATACAATTACAGTAACAGTTACTTATAACCTAAAGATTAACATTAACAGATAATGTACAGAGCACAATCTAGTATTCAGATCTTGGAACTAGTGTCAATGAACCCACACCTCTCTGTCATCAAATACACAGGATGCGATCTAACACCTTGCAGTTTTTGACCAGCAAGCATCAGGCATATACTAGAGCCTACGTGACTGCTACCATGAATACAACATTGATACATTATACAATATTGATACACCGATACAATCTGCCTTCCCCTTCTTCCCCTTGCCTTGACCTCCTCCCACACATTTCACCCTACATTCCCTCGCTTCTCCCCAACCACTACTTTCCCTCGCAACCCCCACTATTTCTCCCTTTACTTCCTCGACTCTTTTACCTAGATTCAGGACCAATTTTTACTCGTCTCTCCCTTCCCCCCCATTTCCTCTGGGACCGATACCTTCTGCATCCCTTTTCCTCTCATCTACCAACACAGTCCTAGTCCTCTTCCTCCTCCTCATCCTCTCCTATCCCCTTTACTCATCTCCCGTTTCATCCTCTATCGCCTTTACCACTTCTTCGCCATCCATCCCTCATCATCACAAACATTTCACCTCTCCTCTTCTAATTCTCATCATCCCCTTCTCATCTCCTTCTCCATCCCATGTCCTAACCAGCTAGTCTATCCCCCTTCGCTTTTCAAGAATACTGGGGAGAAAAATATAAACTAGTGGTAAAAGGAAGAAAAACTTACAGCATACATCTAACGTCGACATTTCTATGGGACAGTTCCCCTCTCCTCTCTAGATTAAGTTTTTCCTCTGGTCAAAGGTTGTAGAAACACAATGAAATTCCACTTTGGTCTACCGTACCCTCTTGTCTTCCCTTCCCTACCATCGTCTCCCTACTCCTCTCCACATTTCCCAGCCGTCCTCCTGCATTATCCATATATTCCTCCCACGCCTTATCTCCCATGCAGCATCCTTTACTTCTTTTCATTTTCCATTCTACCGCTCACTGTTTTCCGGTCTCTCCCTCCCTCTTCCCATATTCTAGATTCCCTTCCCCCCCTCCCTTCTCTCTCTTTCTCTCTGAGCTGCCCTACCATTCTACCCCCCACTCCCCACCCCTCTATCTCTTGTTTCATGTAAGGATGGGTGTTTTAGAAAAGAGGGAGAGGAGCCCCACCCTTTTGTGGACGTGTTACTAAGCCGTATATATTCATCAGTCGGTAGAGAACAACAAGTCCCACGCTGGAGAGTTGGAAGGAGAAAAAATGAACGAACGGGAAGAGAGAGAGAAGGAAGTGGATGAGGGAGAAGAGAAGAAAGAGGAGGAGGGAAAAGGAACGGAAGGAGGGAGATGGAAGGAAAGGAGGGAGAAGGATGGGGTGGAGAGAGAGAGAGATGGGGTGGAGTGAAAGATGTGGTGGAAGGAGAAGGAAGTGGGGAGGGAGAAGGAAGTGGGGAGGGAGAAGGAAAGGGGGAGGGAGAAGGAAAGGGAACAGGAAGAGGGAGAAGGAAAGGAATGGGAAAAGGAAAAATGAAGGAAGAGGAGAAGGAAAAGCAAGATGGAAAAGGAAAGGCAAGATGGAGAAGGAAAGGCAAGATGAAGAGGTAGTAGGAAGGGCAAGAGGAAGAGGGAAAAGGAAGGGAAGGAGGGGAGGGGAGGAAGAGGGTGCTGCTGCTGCTGCAATAGAGGGATGGAGATACGGAAGGAAAATTGAGTTTCTTTTGGGCGCTGTTTGAGAGGGTAGATATTCCCCTTCCCCCTCCCTCCCTCCCTTCCATCTCATTGTTTACATTGTTGTTTCTCTCGCTATACTCCTCCCTCCGTTCGTTGATTCCTTTCCTTCCTTCTCGAATTCTTTCTTTATATCTCATTGTTGTGTGTCTGTTCTTGTCTAATTCACATTTTTATATGTTTTTTTACATTTGATTTAATTCTGATAAGTCGTGTCATGTCATCTAGTTTATTTATGATTCAATTTTCCTTCAGGGATTCGTATATGTTCATCTTTTCTAGTCCATTTTCCTAGTTGAGTTTCTCTACCTGTTTGCGGTCGTTGAATTCTATGTTCTAAATCACGATAGACCTTTTAAACATTTTTTTT
Organism: Petrolisthes manimaculis; assembly: GCA_034508575.1. Classification (NCBI taxonomy): domain Eukaryota; kingdom Metazoa; phylum Arthropoda; class Malacostraca; order Decapoda; family Porcellanidae; genus Petrolisthes; species Petrolisthes manimaculis. The sequence goes on along the minus strand of JAWZYT010002038.1, from coordinate 30,084 downwards.
TATATATTCCTAAGATGTCAATATTCAGTTTTAATCAAATCCCTCCTGTTTCTTTCAATATGTTTCTAGTTCCTCATCAGTTTTATCAACTCCTAGTTTATTCCTCTCTCCTCAATATTCTCTGTACGCCTCCTACAGCTTGCTTTTACAATACCAAATCCTCCTCTCCCTTGTCAATCCAAATTCTTTTCAGATGTAAGCCATAAATTTTCATCCTTCCTAAATCCCGTCAAATTCAGAATGTGGAATACTCTTTCGTTTGCTATTCCTGTACTTCTTTCCCATGTTCATAACTTTTGTTTTATTGTCCTTTACCGTTTCATTCTTTTTAATCCCTCCACCCTATCTCTTTCTTTTTTTATTTTCTCTCTCTCTTTCACTCTCCCTTTCTCTGCTAGTCTTTCATTTGGCATCATCAGAGACTATCCCATCTTTTAATAAACTCTTCCCAATCTACAGAATTAACACGCACACATACACATATACACGTATACACACACACACACACTCTCTCTCTCTCTCTCTCTCTCTCTCTCTCTCTCTCTCTCTCTCTCTCTCTCTCTCTCTCTCTCTCTCTCAGCCTGTACCCCTGAGCAAGACTGTACCTGTAACACCCTCTGCAAATACTTGGTACAAAATACAGGCGTGATATTTATTCCTCTGAACTTCGGCCGTTTTAACTAACATGTTATCGGTTCAGGATTTCAGTGAGAGAGAGAGAGAGAGAGAGAGAGAGAGAGAGAGAGAGAGAGAGAGAGAGAGAGAGAGAACCTACCGCCTTTACTATACCCTTTCTTACATCGGTTATCATTCTCTCTCTCTCTCTCTCTCTCTCTCTCTCTCTCTCTCTCTCTCTCTCTCTCTCTCTATTTCAAATGTTGGTGCCTAGATCGAACAGTGTGATTAAAGAGAGGAGGAAGGAAGGAAAGGAAAGGAAAGGAAAGGAAAGGAAAGGAAAGGAAAGGAAAGGAAGGAGGGAGGGAGGGAAGGGAGGGAACATGGAGTTAGAATATTCTAGCTCCATGGGAGGGAAGAAAGGAAGGAAGGAGGGAGGTAGGGAGGGAGGGATGGAGGGAAGGAGGAAGCAAGGATGGACGGAGTGGTTATCTTATATCCTTAGCTTCAATATAGCCCATTTAAATTTTGTAAATTAAAAAACAAAACAAAAAATAAAGCATACATTCTATTTACACTCTTTTCACCACTGACCTCCCCAGTTTTTTCCCTTTTCTCCTACTCCGTTTTTCATATTGTTTTTTTTTTTTTTCTTGTTCTCTTCACGCCTCCCTTTGTGTCAATACTTTTTGTTTGTAATACCACTCTCTCCTTTCTTTTCTCTCCTTTCTGTCCAAACTATTTCTTTTCCTTGATTCGATTACATCCGACTCGTATCGCTCTTTTATCTTTCCATCGTACCTTTTCTCTTTCGGGTTTCTGTATCTCTCCCTTCATTGCCTCTTCATCCTTTTTCTCACCACTATCACCACCACCACCATCACCACCTCCACCTCAGTTATACCCCACTCTTCTTTATCCTTCTCCTCCTCCTCCTCCTCCTTCTCTTCCTTCGGTCCCTTCTTCCTCCTTTTGAGAGACTTATTACTTTCTCCTCCCCTCTTTTTTTCCATTTAATCCCCTCTTTCACTCTCTCCTTCGCAAGATGTACGAGTCTCCTCTTTCTTCTCCTCCTCTTCCATTTCGCTCTCTTTTCCTCTGCAGTTCTTTTCGCCTTTTAGTATCCTTTGTGGGACATGTAACCTCTTCACTCTCTAAGGTAAACTACTCCTCTGCTAACTAATGAGCTTATAGTAGACTTACCCATAATAAGGACAAGTGGGCTGTCGTAGACTTTGTGTAATATAATGTTAATAGGTCTAATCCTATTTATGAAAATATATATATATATATATTACTTATATTATGAGGGAACAAACTGCTGCGTGGTGATATTTGGAGGTTTTATTATTTTAGCCCACCGGTATCAGACTATCCCCTTAAAGACCCTGTGATCGTGTATGAATAATATAGGCTTCTGTTTCCTCCTGACCATGCCACGAGACTAGCTCCTTCCGTATAGGTGGTGTTTCGTGGCACTATTTGAAGGACGCGTTTACCTCCAATTTTATGACTATAGATCACAGGGTCCCTTTTAATGGCTGATAACCTCCCTTAATCTAAAGGTTATATAAACTGTCTGTATATAAGACCCATAAACAAAGTACTTGAACTATCACCAGATGGTTAGTGTCTGATACATACATACACACACACACACACACACACACACACACACACACACACACACACACACTGTATCTCTCTCACTTTAGTTTATCAATAAGTCTTGCTATTCTGTGTTTGTCTTCTCATTCCATTTCACTTGACCATTAAATCATTCGTTCTTCCTTCCTCTCATTTACTTATTATTTTCATCCTTACCTTATACATATCATCATTATTATTGCAAATCATCAGCAATATTTTGAGTAATCATCATCTTGATAATTCTAAACTAATATTTCCAGCATTATTTCTTAATCCTCTTTTAATTTTCATCGATCACAATTAGTTTCTCTCGTCTCTTATCCTTTTTCTCGTATTCTTATTCTTGCACACTTCTCATTCTTTTTTCACTGTTCTTTCTCCCCCTCCCGTTTGCTATGAATATTTTCTTTCTACATCCCCTTTCATATTCCTTCCACACTTTTTACAGTCTCTCTGCGTCCTTCTATTCCTTTCTGTTCGATATTTCAGTTCTTTGCTTCTCGACTTTTATTTCTTATCTATTCATCATCCCATCCTTTCGTCCTCATCATCATCATCTTCCCTCTCTATCTCTCTCTTCCCCCATTCTTTCCGTATTCATATAATCCTTTTCTCTAACTTTCCTTTTTTTTTTTTCTTGCTGTGCTCCAATTGTTTTTTCCTCTACTTTCCATCATCTTCCCTTTCTCTCGTTTGTTGTGTTCTCTTTCCTCCTTCCTCTCTCCCTCCTATTCAACACTCTCCTCCTTCCTTCTCTCCCTCCTATTCTACACTCTCTTCACACATCCACCCCTCTCCTCCTTCCTCCACCACCTCCACTATTTTCCTGCCTTCCTTCCTATCCCTTACCCAGAAGACAGACTGCGCTCCTCCCTCCCTCTGTCACTAGACGTATGAACACCCTCTCCTCCGAATTCTCTCTTCCTCCCCCTTCAGGAAACACATCACGCAACACTCACTCCCTCCCTCCCTCCCACCTTCCCTCCCTTCCTTCTCTCACACTTTCCTCGTACTATTTTCTCTCACGCTTTTCTTCCTCTCGTGCATTCATTCCCTTCGTGGTTTTTTCTCTAGTTGTTCTTTTACATTTATATATTTTGTTTTAATTTCCTTCCAGGCTACTTACTGTGCCCATGCTTTCCATAACTCAATTTTTCTACTCTTTTCTCCTCACATGCCTTTTTAAATCCTTTCTATTACACTGTCTTACATCTTTTCCAACCCCCCCCCCCAACTCTCATAGGCACCCATTTCCCACCCCATCAATTGGCAATCGCTCCAATATCCACCGAAAAAAAAAAAAAAAAAAAAAAAACATCGACCCGTTTCAGTCTTTCCCCATTTCAATATTCTTCTCTTTCCAATTTTTATTTTTTCTTGCTTTACTTCGGTTCAGTTTTCCCCTCGCTCCAAGTTTTCGTCGTTGGCAATTTTTTCCTTGGTTCCAATTTTCACCCCACCCCTAAAATGTATCGCCTCTCAAATCTCCCCTCGCCACAATTTCCCTCTCACTTTTTTTATTCTCTCTCTCTCTCTCTCTTTCTCTCTCTCTCTCTCTCTCTCTCTCTCTCTCTCTCTCTCTCTCTCTCTCTCTCTCTCTCTCTCTATCTATCTATCTATCTATCTATCTATCTCTCTCTCTCTCTCTCTCTCTGTCTCTCTCGTTCTATTTTCATCACCGCAGTTTATATTCAAGTGAAAAATATTCCCCTTCTGCAAAATTTCCCTCAATCGAAAAGTCCTTATTTTAATCTCTCTTTTATTTTTTTACATCAAATTTACCCTCACTGACACTGATACGCCAATTTCCCCTCTGTCCAATTTCCTATTTCCCTTCAGCTCAATTTACCCTCAATGGACATGCTGCCCTTTCAATCCAATTTTCACATTATTTTCTTCGACGGCATCAATTTTTCCTTTACAATATAATCCGCACCTCCAATTTATGTAAAAACAAAATTTTCACTTCATTCTATTCACTTTTCTTTTCTTTTTATGTAGAAAAGAAAATCTCTCTCTGCCTTTTCTGGTTCAACAAATCACTGTCAATATGGTTCCCGAGATGAAAGCGAGGAGGGTGCCTTGTGTTTGTGTGTGTATCATGTATATATACAGTGTGTGTATTGAACGTCCGTGGTTTGTGTGCTTTAATGTTTGTACGTTGCTCTAAGTAAAGCTATTACTACAAATGAAATACAATTATGCTCTCGTGCATAATACCACACCTTCACGGGACAACTCTACACTTACTATGCACATACACTACACGTACTAATACACCATATCATATCTATACTCAGTCACTAAGCCTACATACACAGCACGTATAGTAAACCAATCATACCACTATACACATCAATTATTGCACAAAACTATCAATTACTAACATACAGTCTCTTTTATTATATAACATACCATACATTAGACATTCCCTGGTATAACACAGTTCAATGTGCCAGAAAATGTTTACTCATCTGATGTTTGCATTATTGGTGAACACCTGTTAACGACACACACACACATGAACAGTTCGGATTTATATACCATCTTGGTGGATCTTGGTCAGTGAACACTCAAAGGCTGTCAATCTCAAATTGGTGTTAGTTTGAGCGTATTACTAAAGTTGTAAATGCCGCGAAATATGTAACAATGGGCTACAATTTATTTCCATGAATGAAGTGCTCGTGTGTGCGTACGTTATAGTTTACTTGTACTTGTGGGAATGTTTACACAGTTATAGCATAAGGACATACCCTAAGCCATCGAACTTCAGTCTACAAGAGAAAGCACCTGAGAAAAAATATATATTTACGCTTGTCCCGCAAAAAAATGAAAAATACCTATAGTTTTTTTCTGTCCTCTTAATTAATAAATGCACTAAATCCTCCCTCGTCCTTGCCCCCCTAAGCCGAGCCAGCTGGCAAAACGCAGGTGAGCTCCGTGTAATCACCTCTCACTGTCGCATTTACCCTTCATTAGTATGTTAATTATGACTCGTGTAGGTTATAATGACGGGGCTGCCCAGATAAGGGGGGACTATACCGTGGGTACTGGGGGATTATTTGGCAGTGGATGATAATGATGATGGGGATGAGGAGGACAGAGGAGGGACAAGTGTGTGAGGTGATGGGGAGGACGGAGAGGATGAGGGGAAATGGGTGTGGCTCCATGAGGGGAGTTCAACAAGTGACGAGTTGGTGACGATGATGGGAAGATAAGAGGATGTGGGCGACTAAGAGCAGATGAGGGTTTGAGATGACCATGGTGAAGATAAGAACAGAATTGATGTTGAGAAATGAATGTGGGTGTTGTGAGATGAGTGTGAAGTGAGTAGATGATGATGATGTAGAAGGAAACGTGTAAGACTGAAGTATTTAAACAAGATTGAATGGAGATGTTTGTTTATATGACAGTGATGATGTATGTATGTATGTATGTGAAACAATGTTGGTTCAGTCGAGTTGAGAGGGTGGCGATGTAGTGAGTTAGTGGGAATGGTCAAAGGGAGAGGAATATAGTGAATGAAAGAATATAGGAAGAGGGATTGAGAATGAGGAAGGAAATATAATAGACTGGAAAAAAAAGAAAAGTAAGAGGGAGAGGTGGAAGGAAGATACAGATAGCATGAAGTTGATTTTAAGAAAGAGAAAAAAGTCTAGAGAAGATGAAAAAGAAAGATGGAAAGATAAAAAAGGAGAAAGGAGAAACAGGCAGAGGACGAAGGGATGACAGAGAGAAAGATGCAGGGAATATGAACCAGTAGAGAGGAAGAAGGTAAGCGGAGAATATGAAGAGAGAGGAGGAATAAATATGTGAACGAGAATCAAAGCCAGGGAACGTTAGAAGCGATCCAGAAAAAAGGGTTATTTCCGCTTCCCAGCTGCCAGTAGCCATTCCTCTCTCATTTCATCCCGAGCTCCTGTTACCTTCCTTCCGTCTGATTGATACCTGCCTCGTGTCACTCCTGCCTCATACCTTCTCAGATTTACACTTGCCTTGTATTTACCTGCCCCCTTGTCCCATCCACTCTGACATACTCTCATTTCACTGCTGTCTCACACCTGTATTGATTTTTTATATTATTTGCTTCTTATATATCTGCCTTACCTCATACCTGACTGGCAAACAACTATAACTACCTTGATCCTTTCCTGTCTTGTTAAACAAGTGCCCTGCTTCACACCTGCCTAAATTCGCTCTCGTCTTTCCTTATATCTGCCTCCCTGAAGGAAATGAGGAGGCAAATAGAAGTGGAATTGTATCAACATGAAACCTGCTCACAAGCTTCTTATACCATTCAGGGAATAAAGACAACACAAGCATAAAAGACACAGGTAAAGCGAAGAGAAATGAAAAACAAACATTGCAATATACCTCATGTACCCTGGAGAATAACCATCACCACCACCACCTTCTCTTCTTCAAATGTCTTTTTACCTCTATATATTGTACCCATTTACCCCCCCCCCCCCCCAAGCTTATCCATTATTTCTCCCGTTTCTCGTCGCCTCACCTCACAGTATCCAGCATTCTTCCACATTTCACGCCAAGCTACGTCTTCTCACGTTTCATATTACCTCTACCTTCTCCAGACACTGCTCTCCAACTCCTCCCGTTTCTGACATCTTCCCAGGCTCTTCATACTTTCGCTTTTTTCTATCCCTATTTAGCCTCTATGCTAGTTTATTCATATCATACTGTATCTTTTTTTTTCTAGTATTTTCGGCCGGAGGGAGTGGTGGGGAAGAAGGAGCCTTCTACTTCACTATACTTTCCCTCGTCCTTGTAGATTAAGTAGCATGGCGTAATCAATCAGCCTTAAAAGAACCAGTTGGTCTGTTGCTGCTTAAATGCCCTTTGTATTCCTTTGTTTTACTTTATATTCCTCCTCTTCCTCCTCCTCCTCCTCCCACGTACACCCTGTAAGCGACCCAGATTAAGACGTAGCGAAAATTGAATTGCCCGAGAATGAACATTGAATTCTCCTCTTCCCCTCCTCCTCCGAGACACACATACGGTGACGCAGACAAAGACAGACAAAAAAGACATTAATGCTGCACTATATTTGGACCGGATAGATACCCAGACTGGCAGACACATAAGCGAACAGACAGGACAGACAGAGACATGCAAACAAAATTATAATAGACGAAACAGACAGACACACAGATCGACAAATAAAGACGAAAAAATTGAAAAGAGTTTATCCTACTCTCCTCGTTCATCAGCCTAACCTACATACCTACCTATATACTGACAACTAACACTCTTGTCCACTCCCTTCCCGGACCAGACAAAATACACATGGATATACACGTAAACCCTACAATCCATCCAGACGTCCAGCCCTCCAGTTCCCCCTTCTACGTCACAAGAGAGAGAGAGATCCAAACCACTCGATTCACACTCAGCCCCACTTCCCTCTACAGTCTACATGATTTTAATTCTCTTCTCACTCATCACTCCATCCACATTCAGCCCAACTCCCCCCAAATCAAAACACTTATTCCATCCCCCTTCCCCATTCCACCCACACTCAGCTTCACTCCTCTAACCAAGACACCTATACTCCCTGCCCCTTTGTAACTCAATCCACACTCAGAGCCCCACTCCCCTATCCAAGACACCTATTCCTTTCTCACTCACGACTCGATCCAACCCCATCCCCACATCCCAATTCCCCCCAGGCACGACACCCATCCAGACACACAGAAACACCCGCGTCAACAACCGAAATTGGTGGTCCATGGTGGTGGACTGTGCTGGAAGGAGGGAGGGAGGGAGGGAAGGAGGCGGGTGGAAGGGAGGGAAGGAGGCGGGTGGAAGAGAGAGAGGGAGGCGGGTGGAAGAGAGAGAGGGAGGCGGGTGGAAGGGAGAAGAGGAGGAGGGAGGGAAGGAGGAAGGTGTGAGGGTAGGTTGGTATGGTATGGGGGTATGAAATCCAGTTCGCTCACTCACAACAAGTCGGTGTTTAGAACGGGACATATTGGAAGCTGGACAATTCTAGGTTCCATGCCAAGATGAAGACACGATTGAACTGGAGGAGGTGATGGTGGTGATGATAGTGTGGACATTAATATATTCAATAAAATGAAAACAAATTTATCATTCAGCGTCTTATATACAAATGGCACAATTAACCACTAAAGGATTATGTGACCTTGTAGACTGGGATAATAACTCCAAAATATCCCACAAAGAATATCAGGAAGATGAACAAATGAAAAAGGTGAAAAAAAATCAAAGCCCCAATGAATCGTGTATCTTTGAAGCACATGATTATTAAAGTCAACCTGCCTTTATCTGTTAAAAATCATCAAAGGTGAGAGGAAATAAAATACATCAAACCTCACTGTATAATATCTAGTAAGGAATTGCACATAAAGAAATAAACGACATGACACTCCCTTTCCTTATACAGTCACATTCGCTCTATTAATTTGGCCCAACTCCCACATTCAGTTCCCTAACACGCACATTAATAATATCCAAAGTCACCCTCACCACACTTACAATGGCTCCCACACTCATACATTAACACCCACACTCAAAACTCGCACATCATGATGTTGGATGTCGACACCCACATTTCCACAGTCGCAACGCAGCCACACCTACACACCACTATAGACCCCCTCACCCCCTCAGTCCTACCTACACTAACATATCACACACCCACATTCCCAGGCACGTTCCTTGACGCCCACACCCCACTTGCAAAGCTAAACAGGACTACGGCCGCCAAGACAAGTTAGGGGTTTTATCACTTCCCTGGCGGTAACTGTATTTGCTTACCCTTAGGAACGTCAGGGAGGAAGAGTCAGGAGCCCTGCCTGAATAAAAACAAACACTTCTTTAAAGGGGGTCATATGTTGTGTCCGAGTAGGAGGGCTCCTGACAGCGACACACCGTGCAACAAAGCAGAGTCCCTACGCGTATTGTGAAGTTGTCTGTTTCCTGGTATAGCTAGGAGGAGTCGGTAACATTCCAGTTCGCCCACGCTAGTTGTTTCTCCTTAAACATCAGCAAAATGTGAAAGTCTTTTAGAGGGGCGTTGTGTATTTACCAGATATAACTGCCTTTCTTCACTGCCGGGTGTTGGGCCGAGAAGAACCTGGAGCCCATATTCATAAAGCATCAACAAAGTTTATAGTCGCTTTATTTGAGATCTGTTTACCGATAAGCCAATTACTAATATACTTTATTGCATAACAACAAGAGGTTTTCTGCAGCATCCCTCAAGCACTTCCTTCCGGTGTTCAGGAATTACGTTCAGGATTTCATGATATTTTCTTCCTATACTTGTCAGCCCAAGGGACTAAGGGACTATGATTTCAGTCAAGTTTCAAAGCCTAATGGTCGATGCTTCCGTCTACATTATGAATCCAAACAATGTGATATTGACCTGCAATATCACAAACCCATTTCTAATTAACGTTTTATAGACTCGTATTTTATCCTCCTACTGTTTATAATATTCCCTTGCCATTAAGTTTCAATATCTTTCATGTGATGAAGGGAGGACGGTGTACGAGTAGTGAAATGGGGAGCTAAAGTGAAAGAGGGACAAGCGAGTGGATGGTGGAAGGAGGTGAATGCTTTTTCTTTTTTATATGTTGGTAAATGTTTACGTGAATGCTTGGTGTGCGTGAGGGGTGAGGGTGAGAGAAGGCTATAAGATAAGGCGTAAGGCTGTGGTGGAGAGGAAAGTGAGAGCAAAGAGAGGTGTACAGCAGATGAAGTAAAAACGAAGAATGACTTAGGAGGTTCAAGAAAGTGGGATTTGTGTGGGAATGGGAAAGAAGTGAAGGACAGAAAG
>JAWZYT010002038.1:0-15000 GCA_034508575.1 Petrolisthes manimaculis | reverse complement strand
TATACGTCTGCGTATTGTCCCCATCTTTGGAATGAATGACAACAATCCAAAGTGGCGAAAAATTTACGAGTAACGCATCAAACACGTCACCGACAGTGTTACATTTTAAGGGGGTATACAGGACCTATATTGTACAATGTTGGTGGCGGTGGTAAAACTGGAATAAATGATGCCTCTATACTATTCCAAGTAACAGGACACTATTATGTTTATTCATTGGTTCTGTTTCCTGACATCCTTTGGAGGTATTAATGCACTCCAGTGTCCTCAAATTATCCTAGGCCTATACTCCCTTAACACGAGAGTGTCACCATCATCATCACCACCACTACTACTACTACTATATACCTTCATCACAAACAGGAGCACCACCACCACCACTATCACCACCACCACCACTATCACCACCACCACTATCACCAATGCACTACAGGTGGGCTTGGTTATGTATACGAGTCAGGTACGGCTAGGGATCACTCGAGTGGAGAGAGAGAGAGAGAGAGAGAGAGAGAGAGAGAGAGAGAGAGAGAGAGTGTGTGTGCGTGTACAGGAGCGTTCATACGTGCTTATGTGTGTATAGGATGGTGTTTGCCTAATGCGTGTGGGTGGTGGTGTGTTTGTGTGTACTTCTGCTACACATAACCCATGGTGTGTTTACATAGACACTTGAGAGTATACACAGGTGGCTTAGTATGTGTGTGTGTGTGTGTGTGTGTGTGTGTGTGTGTGTGTGTGTGTGTGTGTGTGTGTGTGGTGTGTGGTGTGCGTGTGCGTGTGTGTGTGTGTGTGTGTGTGTGTGTGTGTGTGTGTGTGTGTGTGTGTGTGTGTGTGTGTGTGTGTGTGTGTGTGTGTGTGTATGCGCTTTATTGAATCTGTCTGAGAGTAAACTATTTGCTCACCAAAGTGAGATGTCTATCTTCGGCAAAACTTTCCTTTTCTTTCCTGCATGCCTCTTTCATTTCCCCCCTCCTACCTCTCTCTCTCTCTCTCTCTCTCTCTCTCTCTCTCTCTCTCTCTCTCTCTCTCTCTCTCTCTCTCTCTCTCTCTCTCTCTCTCTCCATACATTTATATCTTCCTATCCGCCTTCTTAATATATCTTTTCACTTCTCTATCTTATATATCATATCTTTCTTTTTCCATAATTTCCTTGATTCCTCCAGTCCCTTTTTATCACATTTCATCTCTAATCCAAATCTGTATCTTAACATTATATCCTTTTCTCCGTCAAATTATATTCTCCTAATTATCCCACCCACATTTGACTTTTTTTCTTATTCCTTTTTATACGTCTATCACTATTATTCGTTTTAATCTTTCTAATTTTCTTATTTACATTCTCTATAGTTAATCAACACCACCTACATCAACACACTCCCTTCTTCATTCTCCTACATTTCTCTTTCAACTGCATATTTCCTTCCTCTTTCCTCTTCTGCACCTATACAATTATATTTCTTCACCTTCATTCTCTTCTTTTTCTTCTCTTCCTCCATCGAACTACTCCTCCTCCTCCTCCTCCTCCTCCTCCTCCTCCTCCTCCTCCCCTCAGGCGCGTGTGCAAAATGCCGGATGTTAAACTCTCCTCTCTTCTTATGTCTGCCCATCACACAACTTGGCCAGAAGCAATCAGAGAAGGCAGGCAGCAGACGGGGTGGGACAGCAGGCAAGGGAAGGGAGGGCAAGGGGTGGGGTGGGGTGGGGTGGGGAGAGAGGGAGAGGGAGTAGAAGGAGAGAGGGAGAGGGAAGAGAAGGAGAGAGAGTGGGGAAGAGAGGAAGGAGGAGATAAGGGAAGGGAAACGAGGAGATAAGAGTGAGGGGAAGACATGAGGAAATGGGAAGTAAGAGACAGGAGATGGTAAGTGGGGGGATGGGAGAGGAAAATGAAGGGAAAAGTGGTAGGAATGGGTGAGTAACTGGGACAGGGAGGACGGGATGGAAGAGGAAACAAAAGATAAGGAAGATAGTATTGTATAAAAGTAAGGGAGGAGGGAATTCTTAGACCTCCTCCCTCATCAAATCTCCTCATCCACTCACTACCACTATTCTACTACGCCTCCCTTCTCTCCTCCCTCTACACACCTAAGCCCAACTTTTTTCTCCCTCTACACGCCTACCCTCTTTCCACCATCTACACACCTACGCCTACTTGTGTTTTCCCTGTACCCTCATACGTCCATCTCAACGACCACCACCAGTACTTCTCTCCAATAATGCCTCAACGACTACCGGTACCGCTTTCATTTCAACATTATATACGACCAACTTCTTTCCTTCAACTCCTCCTTACTCTTATTCCTCCTCCTCTTCCAACATCTCCAATACGTCCTATTTCTCACTCCTGTAACGTCACCACCACAACGAACATCAATCATCTCTCTGCACCATCCCGTCAACCTTGCTGTCACACGTTCTTAGAATACAAAATGAAACCGGATGTCAGACACGACTATGCAAACAAAAAGAGAACAAAGCAACACACGCATGCAAAATTAAGTGAATACTAAAACGAAACCCAAGTCACTCCACCTCCACTGTCAGTCAAGCGTTATAAGATGAAGCCTACGGGAACAGTGTGTGGGACGGATGAGTACCCAGGGGTCAAATGGTACAGCTGGACCCCAAGCACCTGTCCACACCCGGCCCTTCCCTCACCAGCACACCTGCCTATTTCCTCGTCCTCACCACACCCCACTCACCCTTCTACACCTGTCCCATCTACACTTTACCCCCGTTTCCTCTCTCATATCTGTTTCTTTCTGCCGTCCTCCTAAAATCCCCTAGTGTCCAGTACACATTTTCCTTACTCCTTTAATTGTAAATGTCTTTCCTTGTGTTGTCGTGCATTGGACTCTTCACTCCAAACTCATGTACCAGACTTATCCTTTCATTTTTCCTTCTCCTACTCCTTTTTTAAACCAATGTACAGGTAATAACCCTTGAAATATCTCGGTTGTTACCATTTGTGACTCAATAAACTGTTTTTTCCGCATTACAAGTTAATTCAAAATAATAAAATTCTAGCATTTGGTTCAAGAATACAGGATCCTATTATAGCAAGAGTATGATGGCAGTAAAATATTACCAATTATGCAGTCTGGAACGAGCTTAGCTGAAGGATGCAAGTGTTCTGGATCAATGAGTCTATGACATGGAGTAGTTATTGTGACCTTAGGCTATGGAAACCTGAGGAAGAAGTACCCAACATCCCAGGTGCATGGGTAGGATCGTTGTGGCAACAAGAAAAACTCCAACAGGTGCTACTGCTGAATTCCCTTACGAAAATGATGGCTACACCCTTAATTAACTCTTCCTGTGTCCCTTTGCACCTGCCTCCTTCCCCTACTGCACCTCACCCTCACCTGGGTCGCACACCACCTGCACATGGTTCCTCCCCCACCTGACAGCCCACCTGCACCTGGCCCCTCTCTTACCGTGAACCCCACCCACACCGGTACTACTGAACCCTGGCACGTGCCACCCTTGTACCAGAGTGTCAGGCGTAACGCAAAATTTACACCCAAATAAGTAATTAATGTGGGTTTGAGAGCAGAGTGTGTCGTATAGCAGAGGGTCACAAGTTTGGCAGGTTTATCATTGCAAGTGGCTCTAGATTCGGTGGAATATGCAACATATTTGTGGTTTATCTTGTCTGCAGACATATATGATTGATAGATAGACAGTGATAGATAGATAGATAAAGATAGAGCGTGAGTGTGTATACATGCCAAAGCTTAATTAACTCTGACCTCATGGTGTGATATTGAGCAAACGAGAGGAAACTTTTGTCGTGGACGTCATCTGACCAGCAGAGTACAGGTGGTGTGATACTGGGGATCAAAGCCACCAAGAGGATTAAAGGTGTGGACCCAAGTTACACACCTGCAAAGTGAGTGCCTGACTAGGTGTGTGTGTGTGTGTGTGTGTGTGTGTGTGTGTGTGTGTGTGTGTGTGTGTGTGTGTGTGTGTGTGTATGCAGGCCAGTATATGTGCTTGCGTTTGCATATATGCATAGTGTGTTAGTGTGAGTGAATGAGGGAGCAGGTAAGGCAATTATAAGATGATGATGAAAACAGAACTCCCGGGATGGGACACATAACTGGGAGACAATTTCCCTTCCAAGACGCTCGAGGCAGGCAGGGGAAGTACTGATGAGGGAGAGGATGGGTAAAGAGGGAGATGTTGGTAAGAAAAGGAATTGGTAGATGTAGACTCATTGTTGAGGGAGTAAGCTACTGAGTATGGGGGTCCAATGGTACAGATAATGTTGAGTATAGAAGAAAAATCCCACACCATAGAAAGAAAGAATTATTGAGCATAGATGAATGTACAGAGCATAAACAAGATGGTGAGCATAAGGCAAGACCCAGTGAGTATAGGGTAGAAGTTGCTAGGTAAAGATGTTGGTTATTAATAGTGAATTTCTTTAGTGTTGAAGGAATTGCTGGGTACGGGCGCTACTGGGTACAACATGTGCTATAAGAAAGTAGGATAAGAGTTTGTGGAAAGTTATTGAGTACGGAAAAAGTTGCTAAGTGTGGGTTGATGTGGTCTGGTAAGAGGTGGTGATGGTTGATTGGGTACAGTACATGATGGATATAGAAGAGGTCATTTGATAGGGATGGGATGTTGCAGGGAAGAAAAATAACGAAAATAAATTAGAAATGCGAAAGTAAATATATACTGAAGATCAAAATCACTAACAGGGAAGAATCCTTTGCTAAATTTCTCAGACTCGTGATCCAAAATTCGGAGTATATGAACTATTAATTTTATTCTGAGTACTATGTTACTTGCTCCATTTCATCTATCCCTCCATTCATCCCTTGACAATTCAGCTCCATTCATTAATCTATCCATCCATTTGTCTATCTATTCACTCCTCAATGCATTCCTTTATCAATCCATTTATTAGTGCATCTATTTATAACTCTCTCTCTCGGGGTCCACTTCCTCCTCGTCTTTTGTCATTCTCTCATTAGCAGGGAGAGGAGGTGTAGTGCAGATGCCACAGTGATACCCCACGTGCTGCTGGACAACTTCTTCGATATACGCCACATGTAGCTACACTGAACATATGGCAACGTGGAACCTGATCTGACTGTATAAACAACGGGCACTGTAACTCCATCTATACGAGTAGATGTATTTTGTCGCTCTTACTTTATTCCAGTGTGGTGTTTCAACATTCGGATATGGAAAATAAACAATGTATAAATTTCTTACTTATCAACTTTAAGCGATTGTCTAAGTTAACACCTACAGTTTTGCATCATTATTCGAAAAGTGCTATTGAAAAGTATTGTAGGATTAATCTGAGTGATCGAACCTGGTTGAGGAATGGAGGGAAGAGGAGAAGAGGGATGGTGTCGATGCAAGATGGGAGGAACGATGGAAAGGAAGGGTTAGGCTAAGATTACTTGGTGATTCTGTAAAGGCAGTAAGAGTAGGGAGTGAGGGGCCAGGCGGTACCTGATAGTGCAGAAAGGGATGAGATGAATAGGGAGGGAAAGAAATGGGATGATAGACGAGAAGAAGGAATGGATGATACCGTGAATAAAGGGTATGGAAAAGAGGGAAAGAGATGGGAAGAAGAAGGGACGGAGATAAGAGGGGATGCTTGTTGATGCAGAAAGGGAGGAAGAGAGATAAAGAAGGGAAGTGGGGAGGAAGAGGAAGCTTGGTGATGCAGGAGGTGTTACAGGGAAGGGGACGTGTGTAGTGACCCAGCATTGTGATGGTTGACTGCACGGCCAGGTGGACGTGGTGGTGATGGTGGCCGTGGGGGTGGTGGACATGGTGGTGGTGGTGGTGGAAGTGGTGTTGGTGTTGGTGGTGGTTTGAGTCATTATATACCTAAGTGGCAATATTTATTCATGTTCATGGTTTCTACAATAATGTCAGTTAAATTTTAGGTAATGGTATTCATAATCGTAGTTACTTTATACGTCTGCGGATTTATTAGATTTTATTTTTTTCAATTTTTCTTCTAATTTACTAATAATGAGTTATACTTTGCATTACACTATCTGTGTCTTTACTTCTACATACATAGGCTAACTTTGAGGTGTTTTTTTTTCATATGAACTGTAAAGAGGCATCGTTTCTCCAATTTCTGGAAATAACATAACAAAGAGAAGTCGGATTTTTCCAGCAGTTTCTTCACTTGAATTTAAAGCTGGTGTACAAGAAGTGCCAGACAGACAGACAGACAGACAGACAGACAGACAGGCAGGCAGGCAGTCAATCAGTAAGTAAGTTAGTCAGTCAGTCAGTTAGTCAGGTAGTCTGGCGTATTGATAAAGGTTCGTCCAATTACCAAGAGGCGCCGCAGTCAGTCAGTCAGTAAGTCTGCCAGTCAGTCCGTCTTCCTATAAGGCAGTTGGGAGACCATACTTTTTCTGCTCTGACTATATGCACCTTTTCTATTAAAATAAGTACATTTTCTATGATAAAAGGATACCTAACATTTCTCCACTTTCTCCCGAGTATAATTTTTAGCACTTTACCTTCATAATTCATAGGTAACCACTTGTGGAGATACGGTTTGATGCTCACCTAAGACGCCATTGAAAGGACGCAGTCAAGTTGAATATGTATTTCTATCCTATTTTCCTTTTATCAACCTCAACCTCAACCACTACTACTACTACCACCACCTCCTCCTCCTCCTCCTCCTCCTTGTTCCCTTCGACGTGAATATCTACTCTCTTTGAATATCTACACCTCCCTTTTCTTCCGTCTTTTACTCTCAGCTTCACTATAACCATATCAGAAGTCCACTTACTCTCTCCGTGTCTCTCTCCCTACCTCTCTTTTGTGACTTTTCTCCTGCTCTGAATAATTTTCTCCCGTTTTCTACTCCCAATTTTCTATTTCTCCTGTTTCTTTTCTCTGATTTTCTCCTGCCTTCCTCCCGTTCATTCAATCCCATTTCATCATTCCTGCCTATTCGGTTTTCATTGTTTCCGTTCTTATACTCTTTCTATCTTTATTTCCTGTACGGCTCAGGCCGGAGGAAGTGGAGGGTGGGGAGAGAGCCTTCTACATTGCTATCCTTATCTACGACTATCACTGGGGAGAAATTCATTCTCTACCAGTACCCTTCTAATCAGATCACCCCGTGTGTACCGTAAGGTCTGTTGTGGTCTGTGACTCTAAGTAACTCTATCTCTTTTTCCTCTCCATATATTTCTTTCCTCTGGTGTACCCATTCTTCTCATTCCATAATGTCTTCTCTCTGGTTCCTTCCCTCCCATCTTTCCACTTTTTCTTTGACTGCTTCGTTCCTTTCAGATTTATTTTTATTTATTTTCACTTGTACTTCCCAACTTCACTCGCTTCTTACCCTCCTTTCCTCCCTCACTTTCCCTTTCCTGCCCTCTCTCTCCTCCTTTGTTGTCGCTTCCTCACTCACTCACTCACTCCCTCTAACACACTTTACTGAAGAGCTTCTTTCATCTCCTTTGTCAGGAGATACACACACACAGATACTTGACAAGTGGATGATTCTACAACTGGCCTCCTCATCTTCATTTCAAACCTTACGCTCTACACTGAAACTGGAGTTCAGTTTTTATAGCCATTCCATACCTTTACCCAATACTGTATATGTGTTCTATGGAAATCCTTCACCCAAATTACACACACATTTTATATTTCAATTGTACATATATGGAAAGATATAAAAATTTACTGCACCTATGTTTGTATCAATCATTACCCATCTCAAATACAGGTACTCATAAATGGGAAAAGAGTCATCTCACTCCTCAGTTTCTATTTAATTTTCAATAATCTTACTCAGTAACCATTGAGAATTGATCAAATCTTAACAGACCGCTCTCAGTTTCACCCACGTCGGCATGCATTTAACATTTCATACCTTTGCTTCACATGAGTATACACCTACATATCAGTGCACAATATCTCCAACAATATTAACGCCTTTACCCCACAGTTCTGCTCCACACATGTTGTCTAGTGCTGCAAGCAACTAGAAACACGAATTGCTTAATATTTATACCCAACATATGCTCTAACGCTCCAACAATAGTTTACTACTGCCTTTGATCTACACTCTTTCCACAGCTGCCCTCCAACTCTACAACAACACATCAAACTCACATTCCATATTTCTACTCCACTATTGTTCTCCATATCTGTATCCCAACGGAAGCAAGGCGTAATATCAGTCAGTAACCTTGCTCGGACACCATATAAAATATTTCACAGTATACATTATAAAACATTACACGAAGTATCACACACGATACAAATAGAAACATAAGCATCCCGGAGGGATTAGATAGATAGATTATATAGATAATAATAATAATAATAATAGGTAGGAGTCAAACTTTAAGTACCCTACAAAATACAACACTTCTGCTATAGCAAGTAACCAGTGATATTCTAGACGGTTAAGAGGTCATAAAACAGCCTTTATTGACAGAAAGTATGATCCAAGAGCGTAATTTGTAGGAGTCACTTTAGCCTCCAATTTCCTGTTATCACAGGCTACGTAACCACAATACTCTCGCCTTAATGGTTAAAGGATTTTTGGAAAACAAGAATATTGCAGCAAGTCAGATTCCACTGGCCAGCGGGTATTTCTGTGGAGCGATTTCCTGACCGACTGATACAACCCAATGCCCGAAATTTCGAATACAGTTTAATTAAATATGAAGTACCAGGAAGGCGAATAAATGGGGTACAAAATAGAATAGACGCCACATAATGAGATAAATGACACTAAGAAGGTTAACAGCTCTGATTGGTGCTGGATTGACATGACATTATATTCAGAATAATCAGAATAATACCAACGGTAATGAAACAGCTTGGGTCAGATGCCGCCAAACAAGGAGACGTAACGAAAAGGAGATAACCAATCACAAATATAGAACCAGGGATATTGCATGAGCTGGAAGTTTACTGAAAGAGTATGTAGCGAAATTAGTTCAGTATATCCTACAATAAAAACATGAATAAAAAATCAGTCCAGGGAAGAAAAATCCAGGAGTGTTAACAAGAAAGTTTGGCCAGAGAAATTCCTGAAGGTTGAGGAGTTTTTGGGTATAAGTGACATGGCAGCCAGGACGTTCAGTAATGATTCCTTCTTGGATTATAACATTAGCAACATCAACCACAAATATTCTCTGGATCTCTCTCCGTCTACCTTCTGTCTCTTCTTCTCTATCTACCCAAATATTTATGGGTGTCCCTCTCTCTTTATCCATTCCCCAGACACTCTCCCCCAGGGGCTATAAATGCCAAAATGTCCACAATTTCTCCCTCTCCCGACACATCTACTGGATCCCCTCACTTCGTACTCTCACCTTCTCCCCTCTTTTCACTCTATCTTCTTATCTCAGGTTCTCCCCCTTACCTAGCCTTCCTTTCCCCTCCCTCATCTTTCTCATCACCCTCACCCTTCCTCGCCCGCACCTTGTCATCTAGTCACTTTTTTTTTCATTTTCACTTTGTTATTTCTTTCCTTTTCCTCACCAACCTCTCCTCTCCTCCAACTCCCCTTCTCCCTTCATCTTATCGCATTTTCTCTAGCCGCTTCCTCTCTCCTTCCTTAAACTTGTTCCCCTTCTCTCTTTCTCTCTTTCTCTCTCTCTCTCTCTCTCTCTCTCTCTCTCTCTCTCTCTCTCTCTCTCTCTCTCTCTCTCTCTCTCTCTCTCTCTCTCTCTCTCTCTCTCTCTTGGAGGGTGGGGAGAGAGCCTTCTACTTTGCTATCCTTACCTACGACTATCACTGGGGAGAAATTCATTCTCTACCAGTAACCTTCTAATCAGATCACCCCGTGTGGACCGTAAGGTCTGTTGTGGTCTGTGATTCTATGTAACTTCTATGTAACTTCTCTCTCTTCATCTGCCCTCATCTTATCCCATCCTCTCACCTTCTCCCCTCGCCTCCCCTCACATTACTCAGTCCCCTTATACTCGTTTCATCCCCCCCTTTCCCCTCGTAACCGGGTCTCTCCTCTCCTTACCTGACCTCCTTTCTTATTTAATTCGCTCTTTCCCTTGCTTACTTACGACTCCTCCCCTCTTAATTTCATCAGTCCCCTTGACATACATGCCTTGCCTTTTCTTGCTGCCTAGTTTCTCCCTGCCATACCTGGAATTACCTTGCCTTATATAACCCTGCTTTCATCTCTCCTTGCCTTGTCTGTTTTCTCCTTGCATTGACCTAATTTCCTTTGCCTTGCCATGATTTGACCTACTCTGCCTTGATTTGACTTTGCTTCTTACAACTGGTATATCATTATGTATCAAATATGTCGCTCTTTTATTCCTTTCACTCACACCATTATCACATTATATTCCCTCTCTTTCTTTCATACGTTTCCTTCATTTTCCTCTTTCCATCCCTTCACTACTGATCTCCACTTCAACATATCGTCTCTCATTTCCTCCCATCCCCTGTCTTCCACCCATCTCAGATTTCACTTTCATTCTCTATCCTCCTCCTCCTCCTCCTCCTCCTCCTCCTGTCCTTCCTTCCCTCTCCTCCCATCACCTCTACTCAGATTCACTTGTCTCTTCTTCCCTCAGCCTACTCCCTACCCTCGACATTCCCCCTCCATTACCTAGAACTCTCCCCTACTCACCTTTGTCCTCTATATTTCCCTCTCCTCCCCTCCTCCTCCTCTCCCTTCCACTCTTAACTAACCCTCTCCCTTCCACAACCTAACTCCCCTCTAGACACACTCTCACTCTCACTCCTTATTCCACTCTGGTCTTGCTTACCGTTGCCTGGGTCAAGGGTGCTTGTCGCTTCTATGGCACCGTAGACCTGGAGTGTGTGTGTGTGTGTGTGTGTGTGTGTGTGTGTGTGTGTGTGTGTGTGTGTGTGTGTGTGTGTGTGTGTGTGTGTGTGTGTGTGTGTGTGTGTGTGTGTGTGTGAAAGAGAGACAGAGAGAGATAGAATATGGATACTTTAACATTGAATACTTCAAACATTGCCACGACACACCACTTATATTAAGAGGAGCTTGTTTCGTGTCACAGTAAGGTGGAATCAGAAGGCACCAGGACTCATATCACTGATGAAAGTTACTGTGCAAGAGATACGCTAAAATATTAATAGAGAAAAAGAAGTCAAATAAAATGCGAAAGGAAAATTAAAGCTAACTTCATCGATTATCTGAACGAAGACAAACAGAGAAGAACCACTAAAAGACAAGAGGAAGAAAATGGAGGAAATTTATTCGGCTCAGGTAATTAATTAAGTTTCATTCTCTCCTCTTTAAAGAAGAACTCACATGATGAGAGAGAGAGAGAGAGAGAAAGAGAGAGAGAGATAGATAGATAGATAGATAGATAGATAGATAGATAGATAGATAGATAGATATAGAGAGAGAGAGAGAGTGTTTTTGCTTATTTCCTTATAAATTTTTCTTTACTTTCATAGTTTCTCCTAATCTTGACAATATCCCTTTCCTTCTTGCAATGGCCTTCTACTTTATTTATTGTGTCTGTTCCTGTACAACAATTATTGCCATTTTCTTTCTCGCCTTCTCTTTTCTGTTTATCCTCTTTTCCCACTCACTATCTTTTCTTATTTTCCTTCAAACCCCATTCATTCTCTTCCTTCTCCTAATTATTCCTCTGTTTCACCTATTCCTTCGTCCTCTCCTTTATATCACGCAGTTTCTTTTCTCTTCATATCTTAACTCTTTCACGGTTTCCCTTTCCTTTATTTTTCCTTTACACGATCTCCAGTCTCTCTCTTTCTTGACCAATCTTTTTCCTCCTATTTTTTCCCTCATTTCTATTCTGATCCATATCTTATTATTTTCAACTCGTTCCTCTGCCCTCTTCCCAGTTTTCTTGTATATTTTTATCTTTTCTATCACCCTCCTCCACTTCTTCCTCTTTCTTCACCTTTCACCTTCTCTTTCACTTAATTTTTACCTTCATATTCTCTCTCTCTCTCTCTCTCTCTCTCTCTCTCTCTCTCTCTCTCTCTCTCTCTCTCTCTCTCTCTCTCTCTGTATAACACTGCCAACTGTCGACTTGTATAATTCGCTTCTGATTGCCTGTCTGTCAGTCTACCTGTCACCCTACTGTTCAAGGCGTCTATCTGTCTGATTGCCTGCCTGTCGGTCTGTCTGTCTGTCTCCCTGTTATTCATGCTATCTGTCCCACTGCTCGTCTGTCTGTCTGTCTGTCTGTCTCCCTGTTATTCATGTTATACATTCCCCTGTCTGTCTGTATGTCCGTCTGTCTCCCTTTCATTTATGTTATCTGTCCCCCTGTCTGTCCATCTGTCTGTCCGTCTGTCTCCCTGTTATTCATGTTAACTGTCTCCCTGTCTGTCTGTCTGTCTGTCTGTCTCCCTTTCGTTCATGTTATCTGTCAACCTGTCTGTCTGACTGTGGTCCTTTCGTTCATGTTATCTGTCCCCCTGTCTGTCTGTTTGTCTACCATGTGTATGCTAGTCATGTATCCTCATTCGATTTGTATCTTTGCCTTTCCATCAATCCATATTTATCTGTGAGTCGTTTCCTGTTCTGTCATTCTTCTTCACGTTATCTGTTCTCGTTTGGTGCATGCATGTCTCATTTTACTCTCTACCTACCAGTACCAGTAATATAATACATCCATCTATCTATCTATCTACCGATCTGTTTATCTCTTAACTATCTATCTTTCTACTTCACCCTGTTCACAACCATCTTCCCTTATAACCTTCTTCCCCTCTACTGTACTTCTCCCCTCGCCTTCCTTTCTTCTTCTCCACCCTTGCATATACTGTCACACGCCTTCATTACCATACTCGTACTGGGCTCGTTATTTTGTATGCATCTGACCTGGCTTATTGTCCCTCTAGTCTAGTCGTTTTTCTCAGGTTCACCCGCTGTCTGTCTCTGTTAAGGTCTGTGAATGTCTCTTAACTTTCTCTTGACTGCCTGTTTCTTGCATGGCTCTTACGTTTATCAGTGTCTGTGTCTGTCTGTTTGTCTGTCTGTCTTAGTTTGTTATTTATCTTTATTTGTTCTTTTGTTTATCAGTGTCTGTGTCTGTCTGTTTGTCTGTCTGTCTTAGTTTGTTATTTATCTTTATTTGTTCTTTTGTTTATCAGTGTCTGTGTCTGTCTGTTTGTCTGTCTGTCTTAGTTTGTTATTTATCTTTATTTGTTCTTTTGCTGTCTTTCTGTATGTGTGTTCTTTTGTTTATTAGAGTCTGTGTCTGTCTGTCTTTCTGTTTGTTGTTCTATTTATCTGTGTTTGTGTCCATCCGTCTTTCTGTTCGTCTCTCTTATTCACTCTTCAAGGTCTTTTCATCTCGCCAGGATTTGACTGCATTACAATGTTTGTCGCCATGGAAACACGTGTATTATAATTCCTGTCCTCCCAGTTTCTTAAAAATAACATACTTTACCAATATACCGGACACTTTTACACGGAACAGGGAAAACATCTGACCGACCAAAATTCAAGATACACAGTTTAATTATATATATAGTTTTTCAAAGGTATATTTCTCATCCCTATGAAACAAGCAGCAACCACTCCGTTCCACGGTAGCAGGTTAGATTCTGCCCGAGGCCGCGATGATTTGCTATAATTGGTCGACGATATATTCGGGCATAATGTATATACAGTCGGTATTCACAAACACTTGAAATTATACTATTGGATTTATGCTTATTAATTATGTGTAATTAATTAATACGAAGCCCCCTCACTAAACGGTTTCAAGAGGATTAGGCAATGGTAATTAGTACATGATTGACTTTGGGAGAGGAGGGGGTGTTTATGGATAGCTAATGTATAGAGATAATACCCTTAAACACTAAGGCATAATGCATAGCCAACTCGACATATCATTAAGGGACCCTGTGCAGTAGTCAGAAAATTGGAGATAAACGAGTCATTCAAATATTGCCACGAAACACAAACACCAAGCACAATATAATTATGGAAGGAGCTTGTTTCTTGGCATGGTCAGGAGGAATTCAAAAACCTCCAATTATTATCATACACGATCACAGGGTCCTTAATGTTATCTTCTCAATTTTTTTATATCTCTACGTTCACTCATTTATTAATAACAAACGACCACAGCATCACTTCTTTGGATAGTACTGAAGTGCATGAAGGCCGATTAATAAAATATCAAAACATGAAAGCGTTACGTGAACAGCTTCGGACAATTGTAATTAGACTTGAAACTGTACCTAACATTGACTGGGAATTTTTATCATTAGTTAACAGCGAGGCAGTATACAAATGTCATTCATAAATATTATATACTCACTCACACATTTGGTTACTCTGGCTCTGAATTTCACTCTTTCTTTGGCCACTCCAATCCATACTCTTCTCTCTCTCTTCTCTCTCTCTCTCTCTCTCTCTCTCTCTCTCTCTCTCTCTCTCTCTCTCTCTCTCTCTCTCTCTCTCTCTCTCTCTCTCATTGGCTGGTTCTTAGATTCACTTGTTCATCCTTTCAGTGCCTCGTGTTTTCCTTCTTCCTCCTTACTTTTGTCTTCATTTTATCGGGAGCATTTTTATGAACGGATGGCAGCCTTTTTTCTCGACGCACAATTTATTCCAGCAACATGTTTAATGAAGGGAAGCACATGGAATAACCGGCAGAGAAAAAGTGAGTAGGTGAATTAATTAGAGAATGCATGAGTGAGTGTGAGTGAGTGAGAGTGGCTGAGTGAATATTAATGCGTGAGTGAGGGTGACTGAGTAAATATTAATGAGTGATTATTAATAAGTGAGTGAGTAAGAGTGATTGAGTGAATATTAATATGTAAGTGAGTAAGTGAGAGTGACTGAGTGAATATCAATGTGTGAGTGAGTAAATGAGTGAATATTAATGAGTGACTACCTGGGGGGAGGAACAGGGAAAACAAAAAGCGAGAACTTATTACAGTACACTAGGATTTGTTGTTATTGACAGATCTTTCTTATTTCTATGCACAACTACCCTCCTTTTTCCTTCCATCTTTACAACACCTCAAGACCTTCCCAAC
>JAWZYT010002037.1:7500-72500 GCA_034508575.1 Petrolisthes manimaculis | reverse complement strand
CGAATACCTTTAATTAATAGAATCAGTTAATAAATGCACAATAAAATGGAGATTTCTTAATTATTTGTGCATTTATTTTCCTGTACACACACACACACACACACACACATACTTCCCTTAAGGTGGTAATTCGTTTTTGATACATTGGAGTGCCTTGATTCCTCCAAAGTATGCTAGGAAACAGGACCAGAAGAGCTAAAATAATGGTGTTCTGTTGCTTGGAATAGTTTGGAGGATTCAGTTGCTCCAGATTTACCAGCAGTATACTACTCTCTTAATTAATTAAATATGTACTCGCCTTACGTACACACTCTACGTAACTTCACTCCAAACTTCACTACTAACCAAATTTACCAACAAAACATCTTCTTGGTTACTCACGTTTGTTTATTTATTTGTCTGTATGTTTGTTTGTTTTCCTCGCCGTGTGTGTGTGTGTCTGGTGTCTGTGTGTACGTGTGAGTGTGTTTGTGTGTTTAGCAGCAGGAGATCAAAGTAGGCTAGTTGTCCTTTTCCCAGCCACCATCAGTACTGTATATTCCACAACAACACTTCACCCTCACATCACGATCCTCGCTCTGTGTGTGTGTGTGTGTGTTTCGTGTCTGCGTGTGTGTGTGTGTGTATGTTTGTGCGTGTGTGTGTGTGTCCAGCAGCAGGAGAGAGCAAAGTGCCTGTCCTTTTCCCAGCCACCATCAGTATATTCCACAACACTTCACCCTCACACCTACCTACCATCACTTGAAGACGACAGCTTACATGTTGTCACGTACGATAGTTCTCAGTGTGGGTTTCTGTATCACTCTTTTGTAGTAGTAGTAGTAAAAAAAAGTGCAAACGCCACTTGGGCCTGCCTGTAATCTGCACTTGTCACTACTAGACTGATACACGAGGAGATGCGCATATAAGTTGGTTTGGGCTGGCCATGCGCAAGACGACACCAACAAGGTACGATAACTGGACGTACGATAGACCTAGAATTCTTCATCCAAACACTTATGCTTGTAATCTCGCTTTTTTGGTGTGATAATTATTACATTCCGTGTGTGATGAATTGATGTTAGAAAGAAACGAAGCTGTAAATCTAAACTGGAGGCGCACAGATGAAGCCATGATAAGGGGGCCCATATCGATTGAACTCTGGACATTTTGGCGCCATATCTATGTGGCGGGCGTACGACACACCGGCTGTTGCAGAAAATACTTATTAACTCTATGTATCTTAGTTATATTGAATAATTTATATGCTATTAATTCCTAAACTAATGTATAAGCAAAGATACTACGAGTTTCAAGTATCACAAAATCATTAATAATAGGCTACCTCTATAAGCATCAATATTCTTCTCACAACATTCCATCTGAGCCAGAAGAGACATATTAAGGGAAGGTTCTCTTGTTGGTAAATTGGAGGGCTATTGATTCCTACAAACTATGCCAGGAAACAGACGACCCCTCAATGGTACTAAGAAGGGATCTGTTTCGTGGTAGAGTCAGGAGGAATCAGAGGTCGACCTTCCAATTCACCAACAAATAAAACCTTCCCTTATGCCTAGAGCCCTAGACCCTCGGGATAGAGGGCCGTATTCAAGAACATCCGTGGTATATACGATGCTGTGGTTCTGTCCGACGGCTCTATTGTTTGTCTATGGAGTCATCGTACCGTTACCACGCCATCGTATTCGCCACAATTGCAAACCTTTCTTGAATATGGCCCAAACATGTCCGACCATTCCAGGAGGTTGAGTTGAGTCGGGTTTAATGCTATTCCATGCCTTAATATTTTCTATTATTAGACTTACGTATATAACTACCGGCCTATATCGGCTTTGACACTGTCCTGTCACCAGATATAATTATAATATAGTTCTAAGCCTCAGAATGTGACGAAATGTTTCATACAAAAGGCAGAGTCGTAATTAAACAAGAAAGATTACAGGAAAAAATGAATAAAAGAGCCCCGTGCCAAAACAGGACCTATGGAAGAGTAACAAAAATAATAGTGGCCAGAACCCAGAAGCTTGGAGTAATTTGGAGGAATCAGAAGTTATTCTATTTATATGATTTACCACCAATACTGTAGGCTACAACCCCTAATCCGAATTTCATATATGCTGCTGTTCCCTATATACTGTACATACACTCACACACATTCTAATTAGAGGTATTTCTATGTGAATTTTGTTGGAAATATGTATAAATAACCATATAAATTATAGTCT
The DNA here is from genome assembly GCA_034508575.1 of Petrolisthes manimaculis. Classification (NCBI taxonomy): domain Eukaryota; kingdom Metazoa; phylum Arthropoda; class Malacostraca; order Decapoda; family Porcellanidae; genus Petrolisthes; species Petrolisthes manimaculis. Next base: position 70,278 of record JAWZYT010002037.1, on the reverse strand, counting down.
AAAGATTTAAAGATTTTTTTCATAATATGCTGCTAAAACGAGCGAATCTTATTGCCAAAAAAATATGAAGCAGAAATGTATATACAGCATAACAAGGACATTAGATACAGCAAATACACACCACAACAAGGACATTTGATACATCAAATACATAAAAAGAAATAAAATTGGTTGGAGACACCGTTATAAAGGAAAAACTTCACAAACTATCATCAACAACACTATCACCAGTGTTATCAAGTATGGAGAATTATACTTAGACATTGTAAAATTATAGGTACCAATGGTAAAATGATACAGAGTAAATGGGAAAATTTCTACCAGACTAAAAAAATATCAAGATGATGGTAAATGTGCAATTATCTTCAAGAGTAAACATGGAAATCTTGAGGTAAATAGGGAAATTGATGATAAATAAACGAAGATCTTCAAATGTAATCAGGGAAATATCGAGGTAAACAGAAATTTATTATAAATATACGAATATCTTCAAAAGTAAACAGGGTAATTTTAAGGTAAAAAGGGAAATTATTATGATGTTGATGTCTGGGGAATTCCGCCATTCAGAGCTGGCAACACTGATCATACGTAAACAAAACTGATTCAGCAAGAACATCCACACTCGACAGGGAACGGGAGATTAAATTTTTATTATTATTGAATTTTCAAAACTAATTGCAGACATTAGATTCTCGAACCCTGAGTGAAGGAAGGGGGATATTATTGAGTATATTATTACTGAGTTTGTTTAATAAATCAGGTATAAATAAGGTAATAAATGGCGTCTATGTCAGTAACAGTGTTGTGTCCTAATGGAAGGCGTGTCACTGTTAAGATGACTCCTAACACCAGTCTATTACAGGTGAATGATATACTAACCTACCATTTATATATACTGTCTAACATAATCTTGATATCAGCACTAAGGGTAAATATCTAACCTACTCTATTGCCGATTGGTATTACGATGTTTTTACCTTCTTTACCTACTAATTCATACCATTCTAAGACATTTCTTCTATGGCATTTTCTTCGTTTATGCCCCATTTCAATGATATTCATATGGGGCGTTTTGAAATTAGTCTGACCATACCTAGCCTAACCTAACCTAGACTGCAGCAGACTACCGGGACTTAACCTGGGCAAACTATAGGGAAATAACCATGGTAAAAACCAGTATCTGACCGGGTCAAAATATTGAGGTCTAGCTGGATCTGGCAACACTACTACAAAACGGCAATAGTCTAGATGAATACTGAACTAAGTTAACTTAATTTAATTCAATATTACCGAATCTTCTGTAACTCCATAATGTTGAAAATATGAATGTTCTGTATATATTAAATACTGTGTTTATAGCAGTATACTTTGACATTTTTTTTTTTATTTGTAACACATCTTAACTTACAGATCCTTGAAGAAGCCTGCAAGAAGGAAAAATTCAATCCGGATGAGTACAATTTGAAGTAAGATATTCTAAGTTTCAGTCAATGTGATATTTAACACTAATAAGCTTCAGGTATATTATATAAAAAGGAATTCAGACATCTTAAGGCATATTTTGGTTATTTGTGTACAATAAGATAGTACAGTACAGTATGATAACAACAAGACACACTTTTGCAGGCACCTGAAACGTGTGTTGGACTGTGGACTGAGTGTGAGGTATGCTGGACTTCCTAACCGGTGTCAGCTGGAGATGGTGGCAGCAGCTACACCTCGAACCCCTGCCCTCGTCACTGTACATATCGTCACTGCTTCGGGCCTCAGGCTGGTCCACGACTTTTCCTCAACAGGTTAGCGTCGGCTGGAACTCACGTTACATCTGTCTGTTCACCTTTCCTGATCTTTCTCAAATCATTGCTCTTCACCTTATGACTTCATACAAACAGAGATACATGTACAGTATTAGGCTACATAACACACACTAATGATCAAATTCAAGTAGAATAAAAGTAATTTTGAGCAGAGTGAGTCATCTCTTCCTCAGATATACCTGTACGGCACCATTGACACATCTTAACTTGTCCCTCCTCAGTACCAGTATCTAATGAGATTGTATAAGCTTGGTAATGCTATTTTATGTAACTTTCAGCCACTTTATGGGAAATCCTGAGTCACCATGAAAGTGATAAGTCATCAGAAGAAATTCTGCTGCCTGCATCTGAGAGTGGGCAGGAAGCTGTGTTGGTATACACCATGACCAGGATCAGTGGACCACAGTTACACACTACTACACTTAGGACTCTTGGACTTGCACAGGGGAAGTGTATGCTCAGGTATGTATCTGATCTGTGGAAATTCTATTGACAACTTTATAAAGGGAAGTGTGTTAGAGTTAATGAACTGTCAGTATAGTGACCCTCTTTGTGTTACTAAAATAGAACTTGTGCAGAGTACAGTACTGGTACAGTTGTATTTTAATATTGATCTTTTCCTGAATGCCATTGTTCTAAATGATGTTTTATTTTTTTTAATCTTTCATTCTGTTTAATGGAGAAATTATTGTTATATACCGGGTATCAATTTTGCATTCTAGGAATAATTTAGAGACTTTACAAACTCACACCATTCATCCCTCCATTCCTAGATTTAATACTTCTCTCCCCGTAAACACTCAATCACAGGATTAATGTGAGCTTGAGCCAGACTTATTGAAGTTTTTTATATTTGTATTGTAACATCATATGAGAATATTAACCAATATGTGATTTATTTCTACATATGCCAGACACAGCATACAGTCAGTGAATACCCAGGGTCAAGCTCATGTATCCGGTGTGCTACCCAAGAAACCCAAGGAAGAGGAGAGTGAAGGTAAGTCTGGTCAAAACCTCATTTTACACTTTATGCAGTGTTATTTATTAACACTATTGTCATATACAGTACCTTCCTCAGTATGTACTGTACATGGAGTGATGGCAAAGGTTAGAACTCCACCTCCACTCCTTGAATTAGGCAAATAATGTATTGATGATTATTATTTACTAACAAATATTTAATGTACAAGGTATTTAAGGAAGGGAATTATAAAAACCATATGGGAATAGCACCTCCCTGTACTTAGTGTGCAAGGCTGTCTGCCTCTACTACCTGCATTTAATTATTCATGTATTACATATTCAGAAATAGAATGTGAAAAAACGAAAGAGAGAGAGACAACCTCAATAAGGCCTGAGAACAAACCATGCAAAGGAGGACCTGCTTCTTTGAACACTATCCGTCAACTCAAGAAAGATCAGGAACAAAGAGAAAGTCGGCAACAGAGGGAAGATGAACCCATGGAGACTACAGAGCCAGATACTCCTGATGAAAACTTAAAAGTGACTTGCTCTGGGACAGGTATTGCTAGTGACTTCAACTATATATAGGCTAATAATAATGTTATTTTCACTGTCATTTTGAAAGTTTAGCAAACAATAGATAAGTCCATCTATAGAGTGAAGGGGAGTATACTTCTGCACTATCTAATTTTTTAAGCAAAGACCTCATCCATTTGATAACATATATTATCAATACAGAGAGTGCTGTGTGTGGTGGAGGCAACACAGCAGTGAACCTGCCTGTTGGTAACACTGCTGAAACACCCACTACCACCTCTGATCCTCCACCTGACTCCTCAACAAACCACAATGTCATCAAGGTAGGTATTGCCTTCTGAATCAGCTTAAAGATACGGAGAATATCCAAATATAAATGAAAGTTTTGGTGAGTGTGCCTCAGTACTTTTTCATTTACAGTATGAATGCATGGGAAAAAGGGAGTCTATTATGCATTTTTAATGGTTTCTATGTCTGAAGGTGAAGATCTGATTTTTTGTTGTGTGCAATTGTAATTGAAAATTTTAATTAATGTAAACCGTCTCCACTTTAATTTTCTTTCCACTAAGTGCTCTTTGGTCTATGCAAAAAGTAGGAAAGTTTTGGACAAATGTATGACATTGTTGGGATTGATGGCTAATCTGAATTAACTTCAGGCACATTTTCATTCCCCTAGAGAATCCTTATAATTATTATGTAAGATTAAAATCTATCTTGGTTAACGTCTAAATTTCTTTTATGATTTGTGTTCTATTCTCTAAATTGTACCCTACCCAGCACCGTCCCATTTATACTTTGATGTTTTGCATGTGTGAGAGCAGCTTGGTGAACACAATGCCATCATCTTTTCCATGGATGAGGCTCCCCCAACACACTTCACCGAGGAGGATGACACATTCTTCCAGCTCTCAGTGGGTGAGATCAAACGTCTCTACATGGAACAAAAGCGCACCATGTAAGTACTGTACAATATTCACTTATTTTATACACCAATAATTTGACAAAAATCAAGAGGTACTGTATGTTTAATATGTGTAGCTAAAATACAGTATAGTTATATTTGTGTGTTACTATTATTCCATCTGTGATAATTCCAGCCATCAGCTGGAGGAAGCCCCACTAAGGACCAAGAACTTGAGAGAGCTGGAAGATAACAAGCGGGTACTGCATGCTCTCAACCAGTACCCAGTGACACACATACGAATCATTTTTCCCGACCAACATGTCATCCAAGTGGCCTTTAAACCCATACACACGGTGGCTGATGTCAAGGCTGCCATCAAACCTTTCCTGGCCAACACTACCCAAGAGTTTCAGCTAGGTGAATCAGTCTCTCCAAAGGTTTTATCATAATTTTTTTATTATTTTTAAGTACGTGAGGATTGGATGTAAGTATGGTATGGATACTGTATATGCACTTCCATGAAATCTTCTGGGAGCTGCTATACTGGACTTAACATTTTTATTATATTCACATATTTATCTCGCCAGCTTCTTTGACACATCCAAGTGTCCAGCAATAAGGTCATGTTCCTTGCCCCTTCTCACCTTACCCTTAACATCTCCATTGCACAACAGTCATCAAAGACAAATGATATTAATGTATGCATGGTGACTTTAGTTTAATTTATTATTCAACCAGATCTGAGACACCCACATCGGACCCTAGATGAAAAAGAGACCTTGGTGAGCGCCGGGTGTGTGCCTAATGCTCGACTCTACTACACCACCACTGCCACTCAGTCTGGCCCATCTTACCTCAGTGCCGATGCTTTGGCCAACAGGTCATCTTTTGCTGGTGCCTGTACCAACCTAACACAAAGAAAGTAAGTAGGTTTGCTCTAGTTTGGCAAGGTTTATTTGTGCAGCCAAATATGTGATGTCTTGAGTTTTTACCATGATGTGTAAATTTTGACATTCCAAAGTTGCAAGATAGGCTACTGCAATAAGTGAAGTTAATGAATATGAATGCATAACTTGATGAGTTAATTCTGAACCTGAGCAGGATGGATAAAATGTTAATGCAAGGTATTGCATCTGGTGTGGTTTCACAACTTTTGTATATTTAAACAGGCTAGAGTTGAGGAATTTTGTATTGTTCAAGCCTTTAATGTGAACTCTTTACTTGCTTTCAGACATAGCAGAAGAAAAATTAGGGATTTGGCAGGTGATGATGAAATGAAAGAGGAAGCCAGGAGTAGTGTTGGGCATATCAGCCAGTCCTCATTACCTACAGAAGCCAGATCATATCCTTCTGCCTCAGCGCATTCCTCTGGAGCCGTACCAAAAGTTCCTAAGTGGTTTAAATTGGGTAAATGATCCTAATGGTTTACTTAGTGATAGGTGAATTTAAAGCAAGTTGCCCTGTTTTTTACAGTGGTTTATTATTTTGTTAATAAAATACCAGGCACGTGGGACTTTGATGTTTATTGTTAGCTGTTAAATTACCCACTTTTGCATTCATTCTTTCATATGGATTGACACCTTGTTCCCTCATGGAAACACCTCTTAACCCATGGAAGCCAATTTATGACAACCGGAGTGGACCTTTTTTTTTTTTATCTTAATGTGATTAATGCCATTCATAAAAATCATATAAGAAACTGGCAAGTCTTTCTAGCCATGTCATATTGTTGTTATTGAAGTTCCTCAAGCTGTCTGGCTGAGCAGCCCCGAGCTCCTGAGGAAGGAAGGCCATAGCCTGTGCCAGACTTTCAGGGTTTACTAGTAATGTCAGTGGATATGGTACTATATCTCAGCCTACCTGTGGGGGTCTACCTGTGGGGGTAATCCCCCCCTCCTCTCACCTACAAGTTACATCACAGCCACTTCAAAAGATGTTGGATTTTTTCCTCTCTTCCTTTCCTCCAGCCCCACTATGTTAGAAATGAGGATGTAATATTGGTGGTTTTTCCTGTAGTCTATCACAGCATATTGAAGTAGATTATCCAATGTTCCATATCTCAAAATGCTGTTGTTTTAAACTGAAACTTTTCTATAATTACAATAAACCAGTAAAATTGTGAAGTGTAAGATAATTTTACCCATTAAAAAGAAACAAACTTACAAAGATAGCATGAAGATGGTAATGTGCTCTCCCTAACAAAACCCCTACACATATACATATAATCTTGGATTTTTTATAAAAACTGTATAGTAATGTGTGACTGGGTTTTCATTTAGATAGCTATTTTGAAATATTATGCCAGTTGAATTCATACTGTATTTCATTGTCTGTTTGTTGCAGTCAATACTGCAGAATCATTTTACCCATTAAGATGAAAGACATGCATGAAGATAGGGTCATTGAATCACAATGAATGACAAGTTTAAAACACAGAAAGTCATGATTGGTCAATGGCAATTTTATAAAACATACCATCATTCCCTACGAGCCAGCTAAGTTGGACATGAGAGAAAATGCCTGTTCAACATTATGAGGTGAGTATACAGTGCAACATAGGTGAGAATTATTAATGGCCTAAAAACCACTCAAACTCTCAACATTCACACATACTATTACATCTATAACTCTGGAATAGGTGATCATACAGCTTGTATAGATGCCTGTTTTATGTCACCAGATTTACTGAACTCATTGTTTCAGGGTAAAGGTCGGGGTTTCATAAAATATTGTACACCTGCTGATGTTTGCACATTTTGGGAGTGATGGCGTACTGCCTGAATTGGGAATGTGCAACAGTGGATAATATACGAGAAAAACAAATATTAGTTACGGATAATAGTACTGCATTGTGTAATTTTCCATAGTAAAGTTATGCCTGAGTTTGAAGTGTACCTACTGTACAGCTATGAATGACATACCTGAAAAAAACATATTGGTTAACTATTATTGCGTTATTTCTTATAGTAAAGTTAATTCCGTTTAATAACTCTTAGTAGTAACTTCATATCCTATACTATTAGAAACATGTTAGTTGATTTGGGGGTCTCTTCTTCATTTCATTCAATTTCTTTAAAATATGGCTTGGGACACGGGCACTTTGTGGTGGCTACACAAGTAGCAGGGACGTGGCTTCCCATAGGTTTTCAATGTTTTAAGGCCAACCCGTACACACCTTTGCACACGAGCGAGTGTGTCGGTGTCTGTGACTCTGTGGCGAGGAGACGATGAAACCAGACACGTGTGGCGGCGATTTGTATTTTAGGCCCGGGACACTCGGACCACATGTGGTACCTTGGTGGCGTGCAAATTTTCCCATCTCTGGTTTAAATATGGCTTCCACTGGGCCTGTAGTTTTCGTGCTGCCGCCAGTCGTACACACAGGTGACAATGATGTAACCATTAATCACCGTTATCAGCCAAGCAAGGACGACTCGTGTCAGTCGTGTGGTCCTTGTTGGCGACACAAAGCGCTCGTGTGTCCCGGTGGCCGCCACTGGCCGGTGTAGCACTGTAGCAGTAGGGATAGTTTTTCTCGGCTGCAAGGCATTGTTGTAATCTAAGTCTTAACATTATGGAAGTTAATTTCGGGTAGTACTTTTTGGTAAATGAAGGAAATTTAGGTTGTAATTGCTTGCAGATGCATTATATAGTTATTCGAACAAATGTCCCTATGCCAAGATTAGTCAATGATTGTTGTTATGGTCGGTGTTTTATCTTTGTCAGTGTTGCCAGGACAGCCATTTTCTTGCTAGACTTAGCTGAATTTTTCTGCATGCAGCCAGAAAATAATTCATCGTGTTACTTGTTACTTGTTGTTGTATATTCTATGCCGATAGCCAGAAAGACAGCCAAACCTTTTAAGATATAACCATTTTCTAGTCACTTTTTATCAGGCAGTAATGAATGATAATTACTTAAATAAGTTATTATGAGTACTTTATGAGGATAGTTCTTTTCGTAGCAGAGCAATGTTTCTTCTGATAATTATGTGTTATGTAATATTTCAGCTTAGCTATAAATGAAGCTTCGGGAAATTCTGCATAAAAGTTCCACGCGGCAAATATCTACAATTTATGCAATATTACTGTAGCCACTTTTTTAGCTGCAGATTTCCATTAGAACTTAGAAGTTAGCCAGTTTCTGCACCTCGCGCACCTGGCAACACTGATATTTGCCTAAAATTATTATTGTAACATAATACTTGATAATTTGGTGTATTTTTTTGGTGATTGAGAATTTGAGATAAATTTAATAAGCTGTGGAGGCAGAACAAGATGAGTTTAGCGTTAAAATTACGTGTGATGGGCGTAGCAGCGGTACAGAGAAGAGCACATAATGGGTGGGTTGGATTTAGGATCGTGTTATACCTATTATATAATTATTATTCACCTAATATTTATCTAGTATTATTATTATTATTGTATTTAGGGGCAGTAGTAACATTATGTACCTATTTACTTATTATTTTTGCGTGTTTTTTTATTTACCTATTATAATTTGTCTTACTATTATGTGGTCTTATTAACCTAATTATAATATTATCTTTTATTATAACTATTTTGATTACTGATTTTCATTAAATTTCATTAGGAGGAATGCATAAGAGGTCCACCTGGATTGTTCCCACATTTTATACATTTTCATGCATATTTTTACTTGTTCTATTGATTGTTGCCCATAATATTTAGAGGAGATAACTTTTTTTTACCAAGACTTGACCTGACCTAACCAAACCAGGACCAAGGCAGACTACCGGGACCTAACCTGGGCATACTACTGGGACCTAACCTGGGCAGACTACCGGGACTTAACCTGGGCAGACTACCGGGACCTAACCTGGGCAGACTACTGGGACCTAACCTGGGCAGACTACCGGGACCTAACCTGAGCAGACTACCGGGACCTAACCTGAGCAGACTACCGGGACCTAACCTGAGCAGACTACCGGGACCTAACCTGGGCAGACTACCAGGACCTAACCTGGGCAAACTACTGGGACCTAACTTAGGCAGACTACTGGGACTGTCCAATGTTTACAATGGTAGGAAAACACTGAACTTAGGCTCTGGACAGCTGAAATTTTTGATATGCTATTATACTGTACCAGAAATATGTGCAACCTCCTCTTGAATTCATCACACATGAACATATTACATTGTCCCCTTGTGAAATATACACATATTGTAAATGTTTGCCACATTGACCTTTTATGCAAAAATACCGGGGAGAAGCTTGGGGGGGGGAATAGGGGGACAGGCTTGGAGTAGGTAGAGAGCCTGTCCCCTATTCCCACACTCCCCTAACCCCCCCCTCAAAGCCTGTCCCCCTACTCTTGCACCCCTCGAAATCCCCGCACCTTCCTAACCCCCCCAAGCCTGTCTCCCTATTCCCACCACCCCTTAAGTGTTTTTAATTTACACGTCTAAATGTGTTGTAAGTTCTTCAGCTGTCACTCTTTTCTTTCTATTTCCTTCCTGTTTGCTGTCTCACCTCTCTATCATCATCATCTGGCGCTATATGACTATGCTGTTGCGGCACCTAACATCAATCAATCCAATCCTTTCGACAGGTTTCTCCCGCTGGCCTCACGAGTGTTGTACAGCCAAGAGGCCAGAAGTGGCACCACAGAACTCACCGCAGACATAAAAAAAGAGATCCCAGATACTCCCATGCCTCCAAAGGGTAGAATTAGTGAGTGCATAAACATAATATTATAATTTATTTTAATTAATTTGGAGATGTAATTTTGTAACATATCTGTATATATATACCGGTATATCATCATATCATCTGTATATATATCATCATAATTTATTATGATCTGTATATATCTTGGACTTCATAAAGAATATATATTTTTTTTATAATGAATCTGAACTTTGAAGATATTTGTAGCATATTATCTGTACGGTATATATATATTTGTCTATATATCTTGGACTTGAATATTGTATAGTACATGATTTCTGACTAGGTACTTGATTACATAAATTATTAAATATTTTTTATTAATCTGAGGATATAAATATGTAACATATCTGTCTATATATCTTGAACTCGAATACTGTTATTATATTGTATATGATTTCAGAAAAAGTACTTGATTTCATAAAGCATTATTATTATATTATTATTAATGTGAGGATATTTTTAGCATGTCATCTGTTTATATATCTGTCTATATACTGTATCTTGTTTTCATCAGTGATCTGTTTAGCTGTAGGCAAGTATTTTCCCTCTTTAACAGTGCCGGTGTGCCTCTGTGGAAAAGTTGCAACTATATATACATTATGCCTTTTGTAAGTCTGTTGTTAGTAAAGTAAATAGTTACCAGGAATCCTTTGAATAATTTTTCAGGATTGACTGACCACAGGGCTTCTTATTTAGAGAAACGCATCTTGGTGTGGGGAGGAAAATATAAGAGTGTTGATGAGGTTCCAGATTTTGTAAGGTGAGATGTTATATCAGGTTTTCTTACTCTATTTTGATATCCTTTTTGCTTATACTGTAGTAAATAAAATACTCTATAAATAAATTTGTCCTTGACATTTTGTATATGATTTAGGGAGGTAATGTTGAACCTTTGGATTCAAGCATTTTCCTGCTCTGCATAAAGTTATCTAATGGTAGTGAGAATAATGTTTATGGCATTATTTGCTGCTTTTTACTATATACCATACTTTTAACTTATAATGCGACTGCTTCAATTATAAAATTAGAAAAGAAACAAAATATTTTGTATGATGGAGAATATTGATTGAGTTACTGCTTCCCTTACAGTCAAGACTCACTGGATCGTGCTCAGAACAAGGCCAGGATAAAGATTAACCTTATGATGGTTGCGGCCACTCTCTTGGCCTGTCTTACCATGGTATATTCAGGGAAACGGGCTCAGGAGGCAGGTGAGTCGGTTGTCAAAATGAATGAGGATTGGCATAAAGCGATCAATAAGGAGGCGGAAGAAGCAAAGAAAAAGTAATAGAATGCTAAGGCTCTCTGAGCTGATGGACAGTGGTTGGAAAAGAGTCTTAATTCACATAAAAAAAGATGCTAAGAGTGTAGTTGTACAGTAAGGTAAATTAAGGACATTTACTGTAGTAGAAGTTATATTTCACATGTATCCTTTTGTAGTGCATATTAAGTACAGTACTTTGTAATCATATTGCGACGATGGCAGCCAGAAACTAAATTAATGCTAGAATTATTGTAAAATACATTTGTCTCTATAAGGATATAAACTGAGTACGGTATATTTTTGCTTGTACAATATTGATCCTTGAGGAGCTCCTGCACCTCACCTTGTGTCATAGTGTGACACAGTAGGAATATTGTAATAGAAGATCCTTTTTAAATTGGCTGAGCAAAACATCCTGAATCATCGGACCCATTTATTCATGACACCTTTTCACTACTGCTTACCAAATTTTGATTGGATAGAACTTATATTAATAGTATTCCCAAAACTAGTACAGTACTGTACCTTGATCTGTAGTATGGTATACCCCACCACTACTCCCTAATCTAGGAGTTACAGAAATTTCAATACAATTTAATTTTTTGGTTGAAATAATCAGCACAGTATATTTTCTGAAAGCATTACTACTATGCAGTACAGTTGAATTATCTATGATGGTTTAAAACCAAATTCATATAATTATGCATTGGTACATGGCACACAAATGCTAAGTGACAGATATCAAAGTTTTTGTTTGGTATTTATGCTGTTGTCAGCTGTACATCACTGTTGTCTTTGGTATGACATTGACAAACACCAGTAGTTGCTGACACATAGCAGTATTTGTCTAATATAATTTGACAAAAAAAATCAGCTCTACACAATGAGTCATTCATCACCAGGAAGATGGCCAATGCGTAATGATGAGAAAAGACAAAATATAAATAATTTGGTTTGCAATAGCTCTGCTTCAGTTGTCCTGTTTGCTGAGTGCAGTGATTGCTTTTATATCCACATTTTACTTACCACCAAATGTCTATTAACATCACTATTACTTAAGCATACAGTATAGACATTGGTATTATTCTTCCATGCAGTCATCAAATAATGTTTCTATGTACAGTACAGTATATATATATTTATAATACAGTAACTGGGTACTTTGGCCCATATATTTTATTGTATATACAGTACATATTTTTAGTTGTAATATGTAATAAAGGAATACTAAAATGCAAATATTATATTAGAAAGGTTATTTACTACACTAACCAGGTTCTTTACCTTGGAAAAACATATTTGTTGTCAGCTAAGAGGCAAACTAGTGTAGACCCAAAAATTTTATTATCTCTGGTCTTGACCAAGAAAAGAAGTACTGTCAGTCAAAAGTCCTGTTACTTTTGCTGTCTGATGATGAACTTGTAAAATGTTAACATCTTGACATGACAGAAATTCTTTTGTGTTATCACGCAAATGAAGCTCTTATCAAATAGACAAGACTTGGAGTAGACATACCCATATAAGGAAATATTACTAGGAGAATCAAGGTATGGTATTGCATGGATTCTTATTTCTTTCCCAGACCTTGAATTACTGGTTACATTTCTTTCTCCTATTATTGGGGTGTCAGCCTGCCCCGGTTACACCACACACACATTCATGGAAATATTCCCCATGGCTACCAACTGTCTCTCTCCCCAAGAAAACCATCTTCTCAACGCAGCACATTACACTATACTGTACTACACAAATTCCTTCTTATGGTTCTTCAGGGGATTGGTAGGTAGTGATTAACACCTTTGGGATGGTTCGGCCCAATGACATGAAAAAGTTGTTCCTTATTATGCCTTGGCCAATTGTCACATTTTATATTTCCAGATTAAAGTGGTGTTCATAGTTTAAACAGTGAAAGTAAACACTGATGTGACAGATTGAGGTGAGCCACAGATGCTGTAGTTGTCCACAAAAATCACTATATGAACGAGAAGCAGTCGATGCCTCCCAGATATACTACACAGTACATTCACCAAATAAGTAATATCTCAGTTTTCAGTCATTTTCACTTGAATAGTGGCATCTAAATTTTTATGAGGGTAGAATGCCACAATTTTCATGAAACAAAAAATTAAAACATTACTTATTTGGTTGACTGAATGATGCATTTACCTTGAGGAGGAGGAAGCTGGCCCCCCTGCCATTCCCCCCCTCCTCATTGTGGGCTACTTCCAACGCGGGGCTGAGTGTCTATCAGAAGTCTTGCCTCCCCCGCGGTGACCTGAGGTATGTTGGTGGTGGTGGTCACTGTTTTGGTACACCTCTTCGTCCAGTAACAGCTCAAAGTCTCCAAACTTGTCAGGTGATGGGATTTTGTTCCAGTGGACACTGTGACAGGTGAAGGTATAACTAATTTATTTGGTGGTTAAAATATAGTTGTTGAATTGCAGAGTACTGATTTTCCTGTTATAACCCAGGATTCTACTGAGACAGTAAGTTTTATGGTATAGTTTGAAGGTATTAGTGGTCACTGATTTAGCAACAAATCTTAGTCTCATTAACTAAATGAATGCCAGTGGTTTTTATTAAGTTGAATAAATAATCTAGAGTTAATCATATTACATGTTAACTTTAATATGTACAAACTGGTTCCATCACTGAGGCACCTCCTCAGGACCTTGTCCCTTCTTAAGTTAAATATGGCCCTTCTCACTCATAATATTTATTTATCTTTTCTCAGGGTAAATAATACTGTTGCAGCCATCCATTTCATTCATGAACCTACTTGGGTACCCCATCTGGTGGGAGAACAATGCTGATGATATCGTCAACCAGTTTGTACTTCAAGATGCGGTCATTGGCAGTTGTCGAGGTCATGGAAGGCGATGCGTTCACCTGCAGAAAAGTTGGCAAGGTTATTAGTGCTCTCAGCATTATTAGGATTACAGGTGTGGGTGTTTTAAGTGTGTTGGGTTAAAGTATATATGTTGAGAGTTTTAAGTTTGTGTGTGTGTTGTGATTGCATGAGATTGTATATATTTTCTGTCTTCCAGGTTCAGTACAGTATTTTAGTGACAGAAAGGTTTACTTAAAATATGTATATATTATTGTACAGGCCATTTGTAAGTACACTACTTGAACAATGTGAAAAAAATAGAAAAGAGTACAGGACTAGAAAGATGAGGAATTAATTAATTTGAAAATTGAATACCTCAATCATCCAAGGCTTTAGTTGGTCATCAATGATAATGTCGTAGCCATAACACTCAAAGCAATGTCTATCAGATGCCATGATGGGAGCAACAGCCCTGAGGGAGTGGACCACCAGCCATGTGATGTCTGAGAAGAGCCTGTCTGTTCTACTCTTACCCCGCGTTCCCTCCAGGTACAGTCTCAGTGTTCGTACTGGCCATTTCCCACCATGCACACTGTTGTATTCTTCCTGTGGAGAGTATGGATGGGGAGAGGGATGACTGATACTAGCCTGTAGGAGTTTTCTTATACGATCTAAAATATTGGTACTGTATGTAGATTTACTCACAGAAAGTGTGACAGGATACCCATTACTGAACAGAATATGTAGTGAAGGTTTTAAATTGATTTAACTACAAAGCGAAGATATATTAACTTTAGTGCTGCAACATATAAGTACAGTACTGTACTAACCCCATGTTTCTGTATAGACACATTGGTCAGATGTACAAACATGTTGTCCAGCTCTTGACCGGAAGTGTCATATCGCACTGTACAGAAACGGCAGAATCCTTGTTTGTACATGTATGCCTTCAGTGGTCGGTATGATGTAACTAGCACATACCTGGTGAGAATAATGAGGAGGAATTATTGGGGATGTACTGTACAGTCCTTGGCAAGATTTAAAAGGGAAGAGTAGGGAAGTTCATTGGAAAGATTGTTGAGGGATATATTTGGAAAGCAGAAAGTAAAGGGAAAGTGTAGTTGGGAAATACTGGGTTTGGTAATGTATGTCAAGATACAGTATTATGTACTAGGAATGAGTAGTTAACAGTATGTTTTCAATGTCTTCACTATTACCTGTGCTGGTTAGGTGGCTGTTAATGAATGTAAACTGTACTGTAATATAGATTTATATTTTGTATAACAATCATAATATTACCATACTCAGGTTTTATTGGCTGTAATGAAAAGTTATACCTCTCATAGGTCCTAAACCCTTTTAATATTTTCTGCATCAGGTAATCATTTAAGTATTAATTAAACATTGCTATGTGTATGTGCCAATGAGTGATTACATGCTTGACTGGATATAATTAGCAAGGAAGAATAAAATAAACTTTTGATCATACTCACATTCTGAGATCAAATTTCTTTCCTCCAATAAGCAGAGGATTCTCAATGTAGCGAGAGATGACGTATGTGTCCTTGACTAGTGTTGGGTTGAAGGAACTCTTGGTGTCACGAGACCACTTCTTGATTTGAGCCAGCTTATTCACCAAGAAAATACCTGGGAAAACATCCTGGGTTATAACCTATTCATATGCCTCGATCTGCTCGTTTATCCATATCTCACTCCGTCAACCCTTCCATCTACCATAACAATACTGACCAACACCCTGTGAGCGTCCTGCTGGTTTAAGTATCCAGGTTGTGTTGGGGTTGCGCCGGAATTCCTCCACAAAGAGGTTGTAGTCGGCTGGTAGCATAAAGGTGGTGGGAAGGAAGTCTAGATGAATGTACCGGCCTGTATACAGAATAAAGGGAATGTACATATCACTGTAGCTGTTGTAACACATGCTGTGGTTCAATGTACATATAGTATGTGATACTCTACCTTAGATTCGTGTAACCTAATGTGTATTTATTGTCACTAATTCATATACACTACTAATATTTCAAGAAGGTGAAATAAATCTCCAAACCCTTTGAGTAATATTGTTTAGCTTTATTATAGTTTGAGTCAGGTTTAGTTATAGAAGGATAAGAAGCTGGAAACTGTAACTACATACCAGTGGCATCTCTTGCAGCCAGTGTTGACCCTTCTCTCTCCAGCTCTCGACGGTAACGTTTTATGTTTTTCACCAGTAAATCCTTCCGTGTTAGTTCATAGTGTGTTGGGAAGTGGTTGATCATCCTGGAAACCACAAGATAGTCAGGATATATTTGTGGCAGAGTATGTGACAAGGAGAGACATGGGAGAAGGAGAAGCAGGGTGGGGGAGCTGTTGAAGAAGAAGGATGTAACAAAGAGACAAGGGAGGAGAGGTTGGGTAAGGAATTAGAAAAGGAAAAGTGTGAGGTAAAAAGATGTAACATTGAAGTAGAGGAGGATAGAGATATTTTGATTGGATGAATGGGAGACTGGTGAGGTTGTTCCGTTGTTGGCCCATGAAAAAAGTTGAATCCCATCCCCCTTATCCTTTATAAGTTGTCAAGAACAGTAGGAATTTTTGTTGTCCTGAATCTGTAATGGGATGTGGTGTTTGATGATAAATAAATTGGTAGGCTACAAGGGTGTACTTCTCTTTCAAACTACAATGCTTGTACTTACATATGGTAGTTAAAAATCAGAGCACTTATGACCAAAAGCAACTTACTGGTTGTCATTCATACGGTATCCACTATCAACACTGAAGAGAGAACGGCAAGTCTGTGCTCCGGCCCTGTTGAAGACAATGAATTTAGAAATGTAACTTACTAACAATTTGAAGGGTGGTAAAAGAGTAATACAATCCTTTGTGCAGTTTTAGAGTAGGTTGTGGTGGCCTTGACCCAATACATTTACTAAAGGTTAACTTGCAATGGATTGATGCTATAGTTATACTCTTGTATTGGGCCTGGTTGGTAGTACTGTACTGTATTGTACATAAAACCAGGTGAGGAGAGGTTGGCCCTACTGACCTCATAACTAAGTATAGTACGTGTTACATGTCATACAGCACAGAGTACAGTACTTGTTCTGTAGTTGGAAAATGTCGAGTGGTGAAATATGGATAAGGTTATTGAGTTTCTTGCACATGTATGCTCTATTGATATTTTGTATTTACAGTTATGCTAATAATCAGTAAGCAATTATGCAATAAACTAATTTACACGACTTACCAGTAAAAATACCATTCATCATCAGGACTGACTTGAAACCATCCCCTCTTTTCAAAATTATTTGCCAGTACAGACTTTTCCATGTCAGTACAATATGCTATTCTGGCCGTCATATTTCTGTTTGTTATTTGTTTATAATACACAGTGGAGAAAGTACTATTAATGGGAAATTGTCACCGAGAACTTCTTCTGTGAGGTTGTTTACATGGTTGCTATGACAACAGCAAGAACGGGGCATAATATATACAAGTATCCCTTTTATATTTAAAAAATATTTAACCTTATGACTGAGATTATAACAGAAAACGAGAGCTATACACAGTAACTAAATGAAAGTACTCTTCTTATTGTTGGGGCTTATATTAAAGGTAAATAAAGAATTTATATATATATATATTTGTTAACCTGGTCTTGTTTCCTGGCATACTTTGGAGGAATCAAGGCACTGCAATGTAGCAAAAGTGAATTACCCCCTTAAATATTACTTTTATTAGGTATCTGTTTCATGGCATAGTTTAGAACTTTAAAGGAATCAAGAGACCTTCCAATTCACCAACAAAAGAATCTATACCCTTAATTAAGGTTATAGCCAAGGTAAAGCTATTTCGTGTTAGCTAACTACTGTTCTATATATCAATTAAGAAACACTATGATCCTTGCTATAATACTGTACAACCCTGCCAAAGTTCCGCCTGGACCATCCTCTCACCCGGCATGGTTAATGTGGCACTTGCGTTTCGCTTGTGTGTTCCTGTGCATATAGGAGTACAAAACACTTATTTCGAATCAGCAAGCTTCATCCTCCATATTCGGGGAGTGGAAGGGGAAAGTGGGGGAGGGACTGGGCGCCTGGTGGGTAGAACATGGAACTTCGTGGACGATAATAGACTATACTTAAAGTCTATCATCTTTGGTATAAGGCAATTGGAAGGGATATTATATAAGCTGTATATACATAAATAAAAGAGAAGATAGACATGTAGTAGCTTATAGCTGTCAAATAATCAATATACCTCTTGGAACTGTTGTCATCTAAATGCATAACAAAGGTGATGATATACCGTATTGTTTCCTTCAATTATTTATTAGTTTTCGACGTGTTTTGCTTGCTGTCCCGCCTCTCTACCACATACATAATAGCTACTCTCTAATTCTGCCTTCCTCTCTATCACCTTTTCTCTCTTTCTACCTTTCCCTCTTCCACCTTCTCCCTTCCCTCGTTCAACCTTTCTCTTTATCAACTTCTCCCTCGTTCAACCTTCTCTTTATCACCATCTACTTTCCTATCCACCACTTTCTCCCTCTTTCTACCGTCCTCTTTATCACCATCTACCTTCCTCTCTATCAACTTCTCCCTCTTTCTACTGTGTAACTTCCTCTTTATCACCATCTACTTTCCTCTCCATAACTTTCTCCTTCTGTCTACCTTCCTCGCTATCACCTTCTCCTTCGTCCCACCTTTCCTACCGAGTCTTTCAGGCCAAAGGCGGTCTTTTATCATCCTCAGTCAACAATCTGCAAAAAATATAAGAACAGGAGCCACAACAGCAACAACAACACAACCACAACAACAACATAATAATAATAATAATAATAATAATAACATAACACGATTGATTACCTTGACAGTATTTCGATTGATTAAGAAGAACTGCAGAAACAACACAACAACAATAACAACAACATAATATTTCATCTCCATTACTTATATATACGTCTGTCAGTTGTCGTATAATATTTATGAAACACCTCATCGGCTTTCTTACCAAAACACAAATAATTATTACCTTGATTATATATTTATTTACCTGATGATATATTAAGGGGGTGCGGGAATAAGTTACGGATTCCTCCTATATAACTATGCCACAAAACAGACGTCCTCGCTTATACAGTACTAATAGAGGGGATCTGTATGTTTCGTGGCATAGTTTGTAGGAATCAAAAACTTTCCAATTCACCAACAAAATAATTTCCCCTTGCATAGCTAAAGTGGATACGAGCGAATCTCTCTCTCTCTCTCTCTCTCTCTCTCTCTCTCTCTCTCGTACCACCATCCTTACCATTATTATTTACACACACTCAGACATACACATACACACACACACACGCACACACCGCTCACTAGAACTGACTGGCCATTGAACAAGCAAGGAAGGAGGGAAGGGGCGTGGTTGGTTGGTTGGTTGATTGGCAGAAGGAGTGTATCTATGTGTGTGTGTGTCGGTCTGTGTTTGTGTGTGTGGGGGGGGATTGCTGATGATGTTCCCGCGTTGAGTAGTTTAAGTTTGGTTTGTCTTGTTGCCGGGATTATACGAGACGAGACAAGGATTATACGAGATAAGAAGAGACAAGGATTATACGAGACAAGAAGAGACAAGGATTATACGAGACGAGAAGAGACAAGGATTATACGAGACAAGACTAGTTTGATTATACGAGACGAGAAGAGACAAGGATTATACGAGACAAGACTAGTTTGATTATACGAGACGAGAAGAGACAAGGATCAGAGGTGAAACATTCAGTAGCAGTGCAAGGTCGTAATGGTTTCTCTGGCATACTACTGGAGATGTCTACTACTACCACAACTACTACTACTACTACTACTACTTGTACTACAGTTACCTGGGTCTCGTTAGTATACAACATTTTTATGGATTTTAATTTTAAAGAGGAATAGTTTTTTTTTCTCTCTCTCATATACATATATAAATCTGTTTTATTTATTTATGTTTATGTATGTGTATGTGTGTGAAGGTATGATAAACTCTATATACGATAAAGCTGAATAGCAAGTTATCAATAATTTAAAGTTTTTCCCCAGTCAACTCTCTTTCGTGATGATCAAATTTGTAGATGTATGTGAAGGCGTGGAGGTCCTGACATTCCAAGAAGACCGTGTAGCCCGAAGTGAAACATTGGCCTGGTACCGAGGCGACGTGGACCCCAACACACACCTCCACTCACTCACTCTATGTGCAAGGTTCTTCCTCTTCACCATCCACAGTCGCTCTACCTTCTTTATGCTGATGAATGGACGAGGGGAGGATGGTCTCTTAGAAGGAGGTCTGTGTATATATGATTCTTTCTTTATGCTGGTGAAGGAAATTTATTTGTATATGATTCTATATTCAGTGTTACTCATTTGAAGGAGGTGTGTTTAAATATGATTCTGTGTGTGTGTGAGAGAGAGAGAGAGAGAGAGAGAGAGAGAGAGAGAGAGAGAGAGAGAGAGAGAGCTACAGTATGCAGTGGGTAAACATGTTACTCTAACCTGACCTAACCTAACCTAACCTCACCTCAGCATTATAATGTTTACAGACTTGTGGGTGAATCGTGTGAGAATTGTCATGGCCAGACACTACAATTTTCAGCTGCTTAAGGAAAAATTGTGGGCATACCGGTGAGTTATTAGTCTCTCTCTCTCTCTCTCTCTCTCTCTCTCTCTCTCTCTCTCTCTCTCTCTCTCTCTCTCTCAGTATTTATTGGAGTGACATACATATTTACATACCAGTTAACAAAAGTCTTACACGTGTAGCCAACAGTCAATCAGTGGTAAAAATGGTGTCGCCTCCCTCAGTATTTCTTGAAGGATAACCAACCATTGCACCAACACACATACATACATACATACATACATTCACTATACACTTTATATTCCATTATCAAGAAAGGGGGCAAATTAATACACTCTTTTTTACGGTTTCTCAGTCAATGATCATGCCCGGTTCACATTAGCCCGTATGTACGGATCCGACACCCGTTAATGACGTCACGAACCGTACGGAGGTAGGGCCAAGAATGATAACACTATAAACAAATTATAGTCTATTTGTTTTAATATGCTTCACGGAGTCGTCGTTTACAATAAAAAGCAAGCATGACTTCTCTTTTTCATAACAAACTGCTCCACAAAAGTGCTATTTCCTCCAAGGTTGCGTATGAATTAAATCTATCAATTATAATAGTTATCATAAACTATTATAAAACATGTTCAGTGACGCCCATATGCTTGGTTACTATGGAAGAGATGTCAGCTATCCCCCTCTTTCAAGTTTCTTACAAATTCCTGTATAGACCCAGTATGAAGTTGTAATTATGTCATGAATTAATATACTTAGAAAGGTATGATATCTTAGTTGACTTTTGCATTCTTATCTATTAGAAGTTAGAACATCAACTCATAGAATCCATGTGTGTGTGTTGGTGAATCGTATGAACTAAAAATAACCCTACAAATCACACCTGGACCTAACCTGGGTATTTTAATTACTAATATCATAATATCTGTCTTATCCGTACATATGAAGGACTAATTTTTACCTCCAATTTTCTGACAAAGGTACATCAAAGCCTCAAAGTGTGTCCCAGTTAATAAACACTAATAATTCTGAGTAAACCACTATACTTAGGGAATATAATAATTGACGCTACATCTGAAATAGGAGGTTTGAGTCAGGGGTGCGTGTGAGTGTTAATAAGAACCCATCCATCACACGGGCAATTATATCTACCTAGAGAACATGAAAAGAGCAGCAACAAGGAAATGGTTGACAAGGTATGATATAAAAGAAAGACAATAAAATAGTGGCCAAACAGAATGTATTATTTTTTACGTTCGGGTACTTCTCTCTCTCTCTCTCTCCAACATGGCGGTGTAAACAGTGGCTGGAAGTGGATACACAAATTATCTAAAATATACAGTATCGAGGAGTCTCAGGAATCTGCAAAAGGACATACAGGTGTGTGGATATACATAGTTCCAGTGGCACTATAGAGCAAGTGAAGGGTGTTTTGGACTTAGTCATATTTTGAGGTTGAAAATTGAAGCCTTCCTCCTAAACACTCCTTCGAATCGTCCTCCATTTTCTGCGCATGCGCAGTAAGGTCTAGAGCCGTTGCCATGGAAACATATGCATGATCCACTATAAAAGTATAGTGCTACTATACAAAACTATACATAACCACCACCACCACCTGTGCACTGGAAATCAGCTCCACCACCAGGTTTTCCTGCAACCTTTCACAAGTTTTGAAGGCACCACTTAACTCACAGCCAGACCAGGAACCATCCATAATGTTTCCAACGAGAGAATTTTTGAACAGCTGTAACAAAACAGATCTACAAAATAGATGCAAGGAACTAGGAATCACGAAAATATGGGTGAATAAAGATCAACTGATAGACATGATACTGCAAAGCACATCTAACCACACCATTGACACCACACAATCAGTGTCTGTTTCACCAGCTGAGTTGCCAGTATCACCACACACCGATAACACACACCCATCCCTCGAACCTGAGGTTACACATCCTCCTGCATTATCTGCTGCTTTAAATGAAGTACCAAACCCTTTTATCACACCTGACGTCATCATCACACCTGAGGATACACACCCATCAGACATGCAAGAGGCTGCAAATTCATCCTCCACACCTGGTGAAGCAAGTGCTTTAGTCACGCCTGATGTCGGAAACTACTCGTCTGTGGGTGACACACAACTTTCTGACGTCCAAGTTATAACACCCACACCCACGTCTGCATCAACCTCTCAGTCTTTGCCCTCCTCGTTGACCACATCGTGTGATGACCTGTGGTTGACCCCTCTCACACTGGGTGAACAGCGACTTGACCCGACTCAGCCTGGTGCTACGCAACGGACATACGCTCTGCCAAGCGAGGCTTCGCTGGCTCGTCCTTTGCTGCCTAACACACGGCTCAGTGTCCCGCCTCTTGGCTACGAAAGGTTTGTCTCTGCCCCTACAATCCCCGGTGTTAGTGTTATGGATGAGGAAACAAAAGCTAAAATTTGTAAAATGGAAAAATCTATAGAACATATTTTGTCAAAACTGGAAACAAAAGATTTAGAAATGGAACTATTAGCCACAGAAGTCAAAACCGCTTACGCTACCATTGAACTCTTACAGAAGAGAGTTAATGAGCTAGAATTAAAAAACAAAGAAGAAAACATTAAACCAGACTCGTTACCCCCAAACAATTGCCTATTGCTGGGAGATAGCAATACTCAACATGTGTTACGCTCAGATTTAGGAAACAATTGTACAGTTAGAACCATCAATATGTCCACCTTTGTAAAGCTAAGGAACTGGGTAACACATAACCTCACTCGCCTCCCTTCTACATGTGTGATAAACTGTGGCCTATATGACTTACTTGACGATCTGACTCCTGAAGTGATTCTTGATAATGTAGGATCTCTAATAAGTGACCTTAAAGAGAAATACAGTAATATGAAAATCTATGTTTGCACCATTGCACCAGCCCCGGTGTCAAGAGAAAATATATGCAATATAAATAACTACAATGAACATTTAGCGAGATGGGCTGACGTGAATGGTGTGACACTTATAAATACATCACCCATGTTTAAACTTAGTACAGGCGACATTGACGAGTTGTGTTTTAACACTGAGAAAGACACCACACCTCTCATATTAAACAGACTAGGAGTGATAAGATTGCTGGATGCCATTGACAAACAATGTCCAGAATTCCAACTCTGTTCAGATTGGAAAGGCCTTAAGAGAAAAACTCCAGTATTTGCTGATTACAACTCAAACAGATATTTACAATTTAAGAAGAAAAATGACACACAGCAATCTCATTCACGTCAATATAACACCTCCTACCCTCTGCCCCTTTTGACGACCGACCTAAGTAATACAGCCCCCCAACCCCATTACACCCAACCATCTCCCATATACCCCCCCTTACCCAACCAACAGAGAGGTGACCAAGCCCAGTACCTACCCCATCCAACACAGTCTCCCCCTTCTAGAACAGAGCGTCACCCACAGCCCCCTCCCAGAGCGCCACACAACCCACAATACCCTTCCCCACCCCTTTCTCATCCTCCTCCCAAGACGTACGCCAGTGTAACTTCCACTCCAACAGATGTGTCACACCGCAACTGGTATACACCACCCCAGCCAAGCGTCTCCCACCTTGGTTCCCCTCAGTATGAAGCCAATGTACCAAGACAACACACTAGACATCCTGTACAGCCACAAAGCTTTCGTTCTAGGGAGAGACAAACAGCTCCCCACACCCCACACTACAAGCACAACACCTGGACGTATACAAGCAATAATGGTAGTTCTCACAACCATAATAACTATGTGTCAGGAAATTATAACACATACACGAAAAAAGTAGGATGTTATAACTGTGGCGAATATAATCATATAAAGGCGAACTGCAGGTTTGACCATAAACTTATGTGTCAGCAGTGCCATTCTCTTGGTCATAAAAGCAGGCTTTGTAAATATTATAGTTGAGATATTGGCAATGAAGAACCTGCCGATGTTAACCTAAAGGATTCACTAACTATTGAGCACATTAATGCACAGTCCTTGATATCAAGCTTAGATGAAGTGAAATTACTGGTAATTGATAGAAATATTGATGTCTTATGTGTTAGTGAAACATGGCTTCATGCAAACACCCCAGACGCTTGTATTAACATTCCTACTTATACGGTTTATAGATGTGATAACGGCAGAGGAGCTGGGGTGTGCATTTATGTGAATAATAATTTGACTTCCTCTATTATTAAACTGGAGGTACCGAGTCAGGTAGGAGTAGAGGACGTGTGGGTCCAGGTGCAGTGCAGAAAGCTGCCTGCCATTATTATTGGCTGTGTATACCGTCACCCCAAAGCTCTGGCCGCATCATTTGATTATATTCAAGATGTTTTTAGGACGGTGTGTTTACGCAACAAAAGTGTTTTTATCCTTGGTGATTTTAACGACGACTTGTTATTAAAAGGGAATAGTATTAGTAAAATAATAAAGAATAACAATTTGACGCAAATTATCGACAAAGCCACAAGAACAACATCAACATCTGCTACTTTGCTTGATCTAATAATTACAAATAAGCCTGATGTAATTTTATCACATGACGTTGTTCCTCTAGTCATTGCAGACCATGACCTTGTTTCTATTGTTATTAATGTACGTAAACCTAGAAAACTGTCAGTAGTAAAAACTTTCCGCAATCTGAAACACTATGATAAAGACACTTTTTGTTCCCTACTTCTTGACAGTGTTCCTTTAATGAATAAGATATTTTTAACTGATGATGTTGACATACAAGTGTGCATTTTCAATGATATGTTTACTAAATGTCTTGATATGTGTGCCCCCATTGTTACTAAGGCTGTGAAGGGAGGGCCTGCACCATGGATGAGTGATGAGATTCGCGAGGCAATGCAGGACCGTAATGAGTTACAAAAGCAACTTAAAGTAGACCATGACAACTCTTCGTTACGAGAGCGCTATATAGCTGCTAAGAATCGTGTAAAAAGGTTAATTAAAGATACTACGGCTGATCATTACCGTGATCGTCTCAAAGAGTGTAAAGGGAACACCTCGGCCACGTGGAAGGTTATTAAAGAAATTATTCCCAGTCACAAAAAAACACATCATGCTTATAATTTGTCTAACCCGTGTGATAAGGCTGAGGAGTTCAACAATTTTTTCTCTAAAGTTGGAGAATCCACGTTTAAACGGTCACAGGAGGAACTAAAAATTGAAGGTGAATTTGTGGTTGATAGTCCTCATCCTGATATTGATATTAATACAGTGTTTAGACCACAGCCAGTAGATATCAACACCGTCATTTTAGTAGTTAAAGACCTAAACACAACTACCTCAGTCGGCTCAGACAGCATAGGGCTACGGTTTTTCAGGGACGCACTATGTGTCATACTTCCGTTCCTCACTTGCATCATCAACACGTCCATGGTGACAGGTGTGTTCCCTGCAGCCTGGAAACATGCACTGGTCGTCCCGCTTTTTAAAAATGGTGATCGTGACTGTGTAAATAATTATAGACCAGTATCAATATTACCCATTGTTTCTAAAGTACTCGAAAAAATTGTGGCTAAACAGCTTTCCTATTACTTAGAATCTAACAAACTACTTTCCAATTGTCAACATGGCTTCCGAAGTAGATTATCCACAGAGACAGCCCTTACTACCATCACAGACAAAATATATTATAATATGGACAACAAAAAGATATCCTTGTTAACCTTGTGTGACCTTTCAAAGGCTTTCGATAGTGTCGACCACAAAACACTTTTATATAAATGTTATTTACTTAATATTGATGAGTTTTGGTTCACCAATTATTTAAATGATAGGAGTATGTCGGTTAGAGTCGAAAATAATATTTCTAAAAAGAGCAGCATTGGCTATGGGGTCCCACAAGGCTCTATACTGGGTCCAATTTTATTTGGTATATATGTTAATGATTTATTTTCACATGTTAATTGTTTTGTTGTACAGTATGCTGATGACACACAGTTTTTACATTCTAATTCTGTAGATAAACTTGATCAGCTAATTAAGGATACGGAGGAAACTTTTGTGAAATGTAGACAATATTTTCTTAAGAATGGCTTGATGCTCAATTCTAGTAAAACACTATGTATTTTTATTGGTAATCGTCAGCTGTTATCGAGTATCCCATCCAAAACAACATTAAATTTTAACGGTCACATTATATACCCAAGTAAACAGGTGAAAAACTTGGGAGTTTACATTGACCGCTACATGCTATATGATGTCCATATTAATGAAGTTAATAAAAAAGTAATGGGTATCTTAATGTACATTAGCAGGATAAGTGATAAGCTTGATAAACAGAATAGAATTATCATTATTGAGACACTTGTTTTAAGCCTAATAGATTATTGTATAAAAATATGGGGGACAACGAATGATAAATACATGTGTAATGTACAGAAACTGCAGAACTTTGCAGCACGGGTAGCATTTGGAGGCGTCAGGAAGTATGATCATATATCTCCAGTCTTTAAGGAATTGCAGTGGCTAAGGATAAAGCAAAAACATTTGTTGGATTTAGGTATTACAGTATTTAAAATTTTAAGAGGATTTTATCCAGACTGGTTTTTATCTTTTAAAAGTAGACGAGCCATTACTAATAGTGTAACAAGACAGAGGCAACAGTTGTATGTGCCTCGTACAAACACACACACGGGTGACAGGTGCTTGGCTGTGTTGGGACCTACATTGTGGAACACTCTCCCGTCCACCGTCACACAGGCACCTACACTCAACACTTTTAAGGCTAAACTTAAGAAATTTCTTTTAACAGAAAATATTTAAATGAATTTTTCGGATATGTTTTATTGTTGTTTTATAACAATGTCTTAAATGTAGTACATGTATATATTAATTTATTTTTAGTCCTTCATGATTTTACTGACTTAGCATTATGGTGCTGCACTTACTCACTCTTTGATTTTATACCATAATGTAGTACATGTATATATTAATTTATTTTTAGTCCTTCATGATTTTACTGACTTAGCATTATGGTGCTGCACTTGCTCACTCTTTGATTTTATACCATACCATTGTGCATACGTTTTTTTTTATTGTTTAAACATATTGTATGCATAGATTCACTTTTATATATTGATGTATGTTGTGTAATAACCACCTTGGTGGAAATAAAGAATCTGAATCTGAATCTGAATCTCTCTCTCTCTCTCTCTCTCTCTCTCTCTCTCTCTCTCTCTCTCTCTCTCTCTCTCTCTCTCTCTCTCTCTCTCTCTCTCTCTCTCTCTGTATGTGTGTATCGGTCTCTCTCTCTATGTGTCTCTCTCTCTCTCTCTCTCTCTCTCTCTCTCTCAACACGTGACATATGGGAGAGACAACAGCTGCGACGTATGGTGAGGCAATATTGAAGAGTAAGGTATGGACTGTGTTATATATACATTAGTACACTCACTAATGGTGTACTTTTTATTTAGGCAAGAGGACTGGGGCATGCATCAATACCACTCTACTAGGAATAGAATAATAAAATACATGTGTTGTATATAGGAGAATAATGTTGGAGAATACTACCAAAGCCTCGAAAAATTGTGCTTCGAAACAGACTGATGACTGACCGAATGACTCACTCAATACTGGGGCTTTGATATGGAGTACGTAGGCAGCAACAGTGAGGTCATATAGCGCCAGGAGTAATTAAGGGACAGAGAGGTGTGACAGCAAGCAGCAAGGAAACAGAACTACCATGCGTGAGTGAAGTCAGAATGATGCAAAAATATTCATAGACTCTTGCAAGGATAATAGTCTGTTATCCTTGGACTCTTGTATCATCTTGTTGTGCGTCGTGGTGGTGTGTGTGTGTGTGTGTGTGTGTGGTATGTCATCGCTTATTAATCTTTAGGGGAGAAACTCGTGACGGTAAATTTGCTAGAGGGTTGGGTTTGAGTCCTCCAAAACTATGCCAGGAAACACTTTGATGGGGCCCCCCCTTTTAGAATCACGTCTTAAGGTTGTTAATTCTGTTTCCTGGGATGGTTTGGAGGAGTTATATGTAGTATATTTATATTGTACTGCTACATGTACAGCCACAATCAATTATCCGCCAACACTTTTCTTCCATCGTGCTAATAAATCAGTATCATATCAATATATAATCATACAACAACACCTTACGTCAACTCAACCCCCTCAGTTATTGTTAGTATTATTATGAGGTGCTACAAAATCATACACGTGTTGTTCTTTATTACCAAGATATTTACTACGATGGAAGGAAAGTGTGGGTGGATATTTGATTGTGGCTGTACCCCAACAAAAGAGGTTCCCCCCCTCCCCCCCACACAAAAAACTTACTGTAGATCCTCCCATTAGAAACACGTATTGAGGTTGTTGATTCTGTTTCGTGGGATGGTTGTGGTGGTTTTGTAGGAGTTATAATTATATAGTAGCCCTCTAATGTACTCCAACAAAAGAGGTTCTCCCCCACCCTTTAAAAATTGACCGAGTACATTCATCCATCCATCCATCCATCCATACGTATACAATAAAGATAACGAGAAGGGAGGCACTACATGGGGTCTCAACTAAGAAGAATTAACCTATTGTGTGTTTATCGACCAACCATACATGTAATAACACACCACATAGTATTTTTCGTAGCATCATCATATTAGTACACACACACACACACACACAAACACATACACACACACACAAACACACACACATACAAGGTCATTCACGTCAGTCTCAGATACTTGTGTTATCCAACAGGACAATAATTGCTCTCCAGATACAGTATATATATTTGTTTATAGGTATGTATTTTCTGGTGTACTGCCGACAAGCCTAAAATTTGATTCATATTTTTTTGGAGCACCTTTCGATCCCTAATATCCCTAACACTCACTTTTGTTTCATGTACAGTCGCGGCACATTATATAGTCCTTGATCAGGGTGTAAGTGGATGTTTGGTCAAGGATTATGTACCACGACTGTAGATAGATAGAGATAGATACATAATACAGCTGGATACATGAATGGGTGGTACAGCCCAAGTGAAAGATGGTCAGTTTATGCCAATATCAAGTTCCTTAGTGCCAAATAGGAGACATCAGGAGCAGAAGTCAGTATTGAGGATGGTAATAAAAAGGAAATACCTGATAATAGACACTGGTTACTCAAACGGGACAAGTATCTTTCACCTGGGCTGTACCACCCTTTCATGTGTCCAACTGTAAACCTTGATTCCTCTTAATTGGTACACACAGATGGCATCACCTTTGCTTCACGTACGACCACGAGAAGCACCTCATTAGTACGTACGTGGATGGTGACCTCAACAACGAACAGGTGTACGAGGTGGCACGCTCCATACACGGTAACGGTGTCAGGTTGGGTCAGGGCACTCAGTCACAGAGAAGCTTCAGTGGTCACCTCACACAGGTAATATAATAATAATAATAATAATAATAATAATAGTAATAATAATAATAATAATAATAATAATAATAATTATTATTATTATTATTATTATTATTATTATTATTATTATTATTATTATTATTATTATTATTATTATTATTATTATTATTATTATTATTATTATTATTATTATTATTATTATTATTATTATTATTATGATTATGATTATGATTATGATTATGATTATGATTATGATTATGATTATGATTATTATTATTATTATTATTATTATTAATAATAATTTTATTGCAATGATCATTAATAACTTTCATAATATTGGATTTCATACATATACAGTCTCACAGTGTCACAGCACATTATGTTAATAATACACGTCCCATACAACACAACACAACACATTACCACAACACAACAGAATATAAACACAACACAACATGCAACACAACACAACACATCACCACAACACAACAGAATATAAACACAACACAACATGCAACACAACACAACATGCAACACATCACTGTAGCAACATGGTATAACTTAACCTAACCTAACCCAACGTAATCTAACCTAATATAACCTAACCTAACCAAACCTAACCAAAAAAAAAAAAAAAAAAAAAACTAAACTAACCTAACCTAACATAACATAACATAACATAACATAACTAAACCAAACCAAACCAACCCAACCTAAACTAACCAAACCAAACCAAACCAAACCAAACCAAACCAAATCGAACCAAACCTAAACTAACCTAACCAAACCTAATCTAACACAACTAATTAACTAACTAAGACTTACTGGTATTTGTTAACAGGTAAACGTTTGGGACCGTAGCCTGAGTGAGTCTGAGGTGAGACGAGTGGCTGAGTGTGAAGACGATCTACAGGGCAACTATATATCCTGGAACCTAGGCTGGACACTACACAATATCACAAGCTATCAGGTTGTGTGTGTTTTTGTGTGTATGTGTGTGTGTGTGTGTATTTTTTTTTTTTTTTTTTTTTTGTGTGTGTGTGTGTGTGTGCGTGTGTTTGTGTGTGTGTGTGTGTGTGTGTCACGTCTAATTTTCCTTTTGTTTCTTTGACCATACTGTCAATAATTTCTCGGGGTCCTAAGACAGTAAAGGTGGACTGGAGTAAACACTATTAACCAACATACATATTTTGTCTCTCCCAGGTGGCTCTTCCAGACCTGTGCAGTCGTCCATCTGGTCTCACCTACTTCTGGTTCCCTTCATTACCCTTCAAGACAGCACTGTACCTCTGTCAAGCACTGGGGTCTCATCTGCCCAGTGCTACGGATATGCAGGAGGTGAAGACTTTGTTTGGTGAAGCAGAGACCAAGTTTAACAGGACACACAGCTGCTATACCGATCTCTGGACTGCTCCCACCGATAGAGAACAAGAAGGGACCTGGAAAATTGGAGATAATACATTGCAAGAGGATATTGCATGGACGCCTAATGAGCCAAATGGATTGCAATATGAAAACTGCGTCTCAATTATCCCAAATGGAGCTTGGGACGTGAACTGTAAAACCAACAAAAAGTGTGTTGCCTGCACTTTTGAAGACCAGCAAAGATTCTCACTGCTGGGCACATGTGAGGATGAACTACGTAATGTTTACTTCATGGTATTTCAGTACAGCGTGAATGAACTCATCTTTATGGGATATGGCGCTTATCATATTAGACTGGAGGATGGAGTGTGGGAATGGGTGGACGTGGTTAAGAACATCACTGTCGCTTACATGCAAGACTCGTCCTCAGAGTACCCGATGGGAAGGCGATCATGGCATCTGGAAAAGTCAGTCTGTGGACAGGAAAGTGGCGGGTTGAGGACACTGACTCTAACTCCATGTTCCCCACAAGAGTTCACGTGTAATGATGCCACCTGCGTACCACTCACACATCGCTGCGACCTCAAGTATGACTGCCGCGACAACAGTGATGAGTTAGACTGTCAACTTGTTTCTTTCCCAGAGGGTTACCAGAAACACCTGCCCCCTCGCAACCCCGTCGACCCACAAGCCGGTCTGGACATAACCTTCTCCCTCGGTGTGGAGTCCCTTGAAGTCACGACCCTGGCAATGACCATGGAGGTGTCGTATAAGCTTCAACTTATTTGGGTGGACAGTCGTTTGCAATATCAGAACCTCAAGATGAATGAGGCCCTGAACATCCTTGACCAGACCACCATGAACAATTTGTGGATCCCTCAAGTCAGCTTCATCAACACCGTGGACAACAAACACACCCTTATTGACGACGACACTGTCATATTGGTCAGTCGTCTGGGAGAAGCCGTGGGAAGAGACGAGGCGGCCCATGCTGAAGGTAAATAATTATATATAAAGTACTGTAACACAACGTGGGTAATTAAAGTTTTGCCTATCATTTAACGTAAAGAGCCAGGTGTGTGTGTGTGTGTGTGTGTCTGTCAGTGTGTGTGTGTGTCTGAAAACGCATGAAAATGGTCTTATACTCTGACAAGGCACTTACGAACACTTCTGATTACAGCTTTGGTGGAATAATGGACAAAAAAAAAAAAAAAAAAAAAAAGTATGTAAATCACAAAAATGTAACTGCGACCGACCTCGATGTGATGGAAGCACTTGTAACATGATTATTAATATGTACATGCTCTGTGTTTGTTCTCCTAACTTTTTATATCCTTCCTGCTTGCTGTCTCACCTATCTATCACCTTTTTCTGGCGCTATATGACCTCACTGTTGCGGCGCCTAATATCAATCAATCAATCAATTCTCCTCCTATAACAGTGGACATCTACCCTGGTGGTCGGGACACTTTGAGAGCCAGGAGGAAGTATGGTACGGTGTTTATGTGTGACTTCGATCTGAGCCTGTATCCCTTCGACGCTCAGCTGTGTTTTATGTACTTTAGGATCACCTCGGCCTCCAGTTCCTTCCTCACCTTTCACCTCGATAACTCCACAGTCCTCAACTCGGCCAATAAACTCCTGATTGAGTATGAGGTGAGTCTTGTGTTGTGTTGTGTTGTGTTGTGTTGTATTGTGTTGTGGTTGTGGTTGTGTTGTGTTGTGGTTGTGTTGTGGTGATAGTTGTAGTTGTTTGTGTTGTGGTGATATCGTTACCCCCAAAACAAAGCTCTTTTCTTCTACATGATAATATTATCTCGTGTTGTGTTGTGGTCGTGTTGCGGTTGTAGTTGTTTGAGTTGTGATGATATCGTTACCCCCCAAAACAAAGCTCTTTTCTTCTACATGACAATATCTCAGGTAGGAACACTGCGTCTTGAGAAGGGCCAAGGTGACGACGACGACGACTTCAGCGACCTCAAGGTGATGGTGCCCCTCAAGCGACGCTACGGATACGCCATCTTGAACATCTACCTCCCCACACTGGTCCTACTCATTGTCAACTACGTCACCCTCTACTTCAGACCTGCCATCTTTGACACGAGGATGATGGCAGCCCTGACAGTACAGCTGGTCATTGCTACACTCTTCTCTCAGGTCGGGATGTAGTTTAAATTAATGAAGGGGGAAATGCAGTGTTCATGGTATATAAATCTGGAGCAAATGATTCCTCCAAACTATTCCAAACAACAGAACACTAATATTTTTGCTCATCTGGTTCTGCTTCCTAGCTATACTTTGGAGGAATCAAGGCACTCCAATGAAACAAAAGTGGATTACCCAATTAATTAAGGGACCCTGTGATGTAGTCTGAAAATGGGAGTTAAATGAGTCCTTCAAATATGAGTCTTTCAAATGCAGCAAACCAGATTACCCTACGTATAATACTGAGGTGGTTCCCTTCTCTGGTACAGTTTATAGAGGAATCAGTAGCCATCCAATTCACTTCCCCAAAAACATTAATCCCTAAACTCCATGATTTGTTCCAACTGTATTTTGTGTATTGTACATTCTTTACAGAGGGGAAATAGAGAAGAAAAGAACTAAATGAAGAAGGCAGAACTAAAATTATTTGTTCTGTCTATTAATCTCTTTGTTCACGCATTTCTCTCTCTCTTGTAGCGTTATTTCATCACCTTTTTTTTCTGGCACATTTCATTAAACAGTCAGTGAAAAATATTTATTCCAGGTGTCTGCTTCACTGCCCAAAACTTCGTACTTCAAGATGGTGGACCTGTGGTTTATCTTTTGCATCGGGATCACTTTTCTCACCATCGTACTGCACGTGGTGGTGGACGCAGCCATCAACAACCACAACAACAACAACCACCACCACAACAACAAGCTGTTCAGAATCACCAACGTCGTCCCGTCCGACCCCCACAAGCCCAACAAATATGATCCCGTATTATGTGGGAAGGGGTCGAGTAGCAACAACAGCAACAACAGTAACAGCAGTGGTGGTGTTGTTGGTGGTGTTGAGGGCAAGGCATCAGTGTCGCAGGGCCAAGGGGTCGTGAAGGGAGGAGGCAGCAGAGCACGTAACACAGTAGTCATTACTAGACTTATGGTGCTGGTCGTCTTTGCTGTGTTTAATGTGTGTTATTGGAGTTACATACTTACGAGTTAAAGGGGTTGAGTATATAGGTTGTTGTATAGGTAGAATTGGAGGGCTACTGTGATTCTGCTCCATACTTTGCCATACGAGACACAGATCCCCAATTAGGAACAACCAGGTACCCCTATTTCTTGGCATAGTTTGGAGGAATCAGTAGCCTTCAAATTTCTATAACAACAAGAGAGTCAGTCCCCTAAAATTGATCAATAATGATATCCTTGCAATTAATGCCGTATGCTTGAAAAATATTGGTGAACTTATAAAGATTTGACCCTGAAAGAAAAAGTAAACACCATTCATATTATAATAGGCCTATAGTTATTTAGTGTCTCTGAACCCAATACACAAGGCACCATTATTGACCAACCCTTGAATTTTCATACATAATAGAGTCTTAAGAACCCACGTGATGTAGTCAGAAAATTGGAGATAAATGAGTCCTTCAAGTATTGCCACGTAACACCACCTATATAGAATGAGTTTGTTTCGTGGCATAATCAGTAGGAATCAGAAGCCTCCAATTTTCATAACACGATCACAGGGTCCTTAATTAAGTCCTAAACTATTCCTCTCGTCTCCTATGTATAATTATATGGTAGAATCAAGCACAGGTTCATTCAATAATATCCCGACACACTTAGCCACAGAGAGTTGATGGATGGGTAATATTATGTTTACGGTTTTTTTTTACCATTTGCCAACTGGTTATGTATCTATTATTATTCATGGTTGTTCAGTATATGCGTTCAGTTTCAGACTCACTTAAAAGGTCAGTCTTAAGAGAAGGAGAAGGAGGAGAGGAGAAAACAATGACACCGTAATATATTTCTGTGCTTTATTTTCATTTCCAGTCTCCAGAAGAAACGTTTTTTATCCATACAGAATATACACTAATTAGATGGATAGGCAAAAAGATTAACAGACAGACACAAAGACAGATAAATTTACAGACTAACTAACTAACAAACTAACAAGACAAAACCCCACAAACAGAGGCAAATTTACTGACTGAC
Organism: Petrolisthes manimaculis; assembly: GCA_034508575.1. Classification (NCBI taxonomy): domain Eukaryota; kingdom Metazoa; phylum Arthropoda; class Malacostraca; order Decapoda; family Porcellanidae; genus Petrolisthes; species Petrolisthes manimaculis. The sequence continues at coordinate 34,706 of JAWZYT010002037.1, read as the reverse complement.
AAACAAACAAGCCAGCCCCCACAGACAGGAATAACAGACAGAGACACAGACTGACAGAAAAACTTAGAGAGCTTTAATAAAATCAGAGGCAAATTAACTAACTGACTCACTAACTAACAAACAAACAAACAAACAAATAAATAAACTAGCCACCACAGACATGCAGGAACAACAGACTGACATAAAAAAAAAATTATATAGCCTTAATTCGACAACACGTAATACTGTCCATGCCATAATTCATCCCAGACACTATCGATATCTGATACTCCTTCATAACATAGAAGCCACTTTGCTGGTCACACATCATCCAGTCGGTCCATCCACTGCTGGTTGAGGGAACGTCGCCTCCCCCTGTGCTAGTGACGGTGTAGCAATCTCCAGAGTCTACCTCAGAGTTGGTACTGTCGAATGTCCCACTACACTGTACCTGATATTCTGTTAGGTTAGGTTAGGTTAGGTTTGGTTATTAAAAGGTTAAGTTAGGTTAGGTTAGGTTATTAAAATGTTAAGTTAGGTTTGGTTATTAAAAGGTTAAGTTAGGTTAGGTTTGGTTATTAAAATGTTAAGTTAGGTTTGGTTAGGTTATTAAAATGTTAGGTTAGGTTAGGTTAGGTTAGGTTAGGTTTGGTTATTAAAAGGTTAGGTTAGGTTAGGTTAGGTTATTAAAATGTTAAGTTAGGTTTGGTTAAGTTAGGTTTGGTTATTAAAAGGTTAGATTAGGTTTGGTTATTAAAAGGTTAGGTTAGGTTAGGTTAGGTTATTAAAATGTTAAGTTAGGTTTGGTTAAGTTAGGTTTGGTTATTAAAAGGTTAGATTAGGTTTGGTTATTGAATTGTTAAGTAAGGTTAGGTTTGGTTATCAAAATGTTAGTTTTTTTAAATGTTAAGTTAGGTTAGGTTATGTTATTAAAATATTAAGTTATGTTAGGTTAGGTTAGGTTATTAAAATATTAAGTTAGGTTAGGTATGGTTAGGTTAAGTTAGGTATTACAAGAAAATCCAAATAAAGGTTGCTTAAAAGGAAATACAAAACCCAGGCCACCATTATATTTATATTAATTTGTTGCTGTTTTCTACTGAATGGCTTATTATTATTATTATTATTATTATACTTTGAAGGAATCTAGGCACTCTCACGAACCAAACGTGTATTTATTACCTCCTTAAACCTAATTAACAATACTTTTACAATAGTTATGATGAATACTATACAAAAAAGATATAGTGTTTATAATTGACAATAATGAATTTACAAATATATGTATATATAGTGCATAAAATTGACAATAATGATGTATACTATCAATATATATATATAGTCTCTCTCTCTCTCTCTCTCTCTCTCTCTCTCTCTCTCTCTCTCTCTCTCTCTCTCTCTCTGTTTATAATCGAGAGCCACAACTTACGAGAGCCGGACGAAGCTTTCTTATGACCGAAAATGAAGGACCCCGATGGACAGACAATATTCTCACAGATAATATTCCCCTGGTCTGGGCAAGTGGTCACCTCAGGTTGGGTACTGAAGGCCAACCCACTCGGGGCTGGCATACACAGGAACTTGTACATGCGTATGTTAAACATTATCTCGTAGTAGATTCCGATGATACCGGCGTCGTTGCCACAGCTCTCCGCAATTGATTTGGAATATGAGGTCTCCAAGTCCACCGTCACTGCCACCTATACCACCACAAACAACATACACTTATTATTATTATTATTATTATTATTATTATTATTATTATTATTATTATTAAGGATATACAGCTTAGAGTGTCAACAGCTAGGGCTACTGATTCCTCCTAAGTATGCCACGAAACGACAGATCCCTCACTAAATAAATTAACATTAAGGTCTTCTGTTTCGTGGCATAGTTTGGAGGAATCACAGACCCCTTCCTATTCACTAACAAGAGAGTATGTATGTATGTACAGTATGTATGTATGTATGGGTGGGTCTAACTGGGTGGGGTAGGAACTATGGTCTGTGACTGTACAATATCACACAGTTGGTTAAATAGATTGTTTATATTATGATTGTACTCACTGTTGTTGTTGTTGTTGTGGTAGTAGGTGTGGTTGTGGTGGTAGGTGTGGTAGTGGTTGTAGTAGGTGTGGTTGTGGTGGTGGGTGTGGTAGTAGTGGGTGTGGTAGTTGTTGTAGTAGGTGTGGTTGTGGTGGTGGGTGTGGTAGTTGTTGTAGTTGTAGTAGGTGTGGTTGTAGTGGTGGGTGTGGTTGTGGTGGTAGGTGTGGTAGTGGTTGTAGTAGGTGTGGTTGTGGTGGTGGGTGTGGTAGTGGTGGGTGTGGTTGTGGGTGTGTTAGTTGGTGTTGTAGTAGTAGAAGTGGTTGTGGAGGGTGTGGTTGTGGTGGTGGGTGTGGTAGTTGTTGTTGTAGGTGTGGGTGTGGTTGTTGTAGTGGTTGTAGTAGGTGTGGTTGTGGTGGTGGGTGTGGTAGTTGTTGTAGCTGTAGTAGGTGTGGTTGTAGTGGTGGGTGTGGTAGTGGTTGTAGTAGGTGTGGTTGTAATGGTGTGTGCTGGTGTAGTAATGGTAGTGGTAGGCGGTGGTGTGGTAGTTGCCATGGTAGACAGTGGTAATGGTGTGGTATCAGTCATAGTTGCTTGTGGTGTGGCAGGTGTGGTAGAAGAGGTCATGGTAGTTGGTGTTGTGGTAGTGGTCATGGTAGGTGGTGGTGTTGTGGTAGTGGTCATGGTAGCTGGTGGTGTTGTGGTAGTGGTCATGGTAGCTGGTGGTGTTGTGGTAGTGGTCATGGTAGGTGGTGTTGTGGTAGTGGTAGGTGGTGTTGTGGTAGTGGTAGGTGGTGTTGTGGTAGTAGTCATGGTAGGTGGTGTTGTGGTAGTGGTAGTTGTCATGGTAGCTGGTGGTGTTGTGGTAGTAGTCATGGTAGGTGGTGTTGTGGTAGTAGTCATGGTAGGTGGTGTTGTGGTAGTGGTAGTTGTCATGGTAGGTGGTGTTGTGGTAGTAGTCATGGTAGGTGGTGTTGTGGTAGTGGTCATGGTAGGTGGTGGTGTTGTGCTAGTGGTCATGGAAGGTGGTGTTGTGGTCGTAGTCATGGTAGGTGGTGATGTGGTCGTGGTCATGGTAGGTGGTATGGCAGGTGTGGTGGCAGGTGTAGTGGCAGACTGAGAGGTGGCAGCAGCAGATACTGTAGTGGTACTGGTGGTGGTAGTGGTGGAAGGAGGTGTGGTGGTGGTGGTGGTGGTGGAGGCAGGAGTGACGGAGGTGGACGATATACTGGTCAGAGTTCCCGGAGGAGGCGAGGTCAAAGTCTCATCTGAAATTGTCGTGGGAAAATGAGACGGAGGAATATAATCTGACTATGGTTTATCTGGGCTGAAAATGTCGAGGTAAGAAGAGACGGATGAATGAATATTGACGGTGGTTTGTCTAGGTTGAAACTGTTGTGGAAAAAAAGAGAGACAGAGGAATGAAATCAGATTGTGATTTGTTTGGGTTGAAATTGTCGGGGAAAAAGAGACCGAGGAACGAATTTTGACAGATGTTTATTTGGGTTGAATTTGTCATTGAGAAAAGAGACTGTGTTGACTGATTGGTACCTGACTGACTGACTTACCTGCGGTGTAGCAAGTGGTGTCCTGGGAACCATCTGGTGTGGGCAAAGTGTATTGGTATAGGTAACATTCACCAATACTTCCCGTGGCCCTGAAGCTAAACCCAGTACACTGATCCTCTGAAAGATTTAGTGGTCATTGTTATTGAAAATTATATCTGGGCAGAGAGAGAGAGAGAGAGAGAGAGAGAGAGAGAGAGAGAGAGAGAGAGAGAGAGAGAGAGAGTGAAAGAAGGGGTTCCATCCTTAATTATATCAATCATAACACACCTTTATCCCTCGTCCTGTGGGGTCTTCTAGGCTTATTAGGGAGTTCTCTTTCCTTCCTCATATCAATCAAGGCACGCCCCTGTCTCTTACCGTGACTGCAGTGGATGCCACAGAGGGTGTCAGAACGAAGGGACATGGTGCGTAGTGCGTCAGTCCCACACCTGCCCACACCTGTTGCCTGGTACACCCTCACACCACCTGCCCACACCTGCCCACCACACACCCACGCACCCACCACCAACACCCACACCCACTGCACGCCACGAGATGCCCGACACCAATTCATCTCCTGTAAAACTCTGGATTGAGAACAAATTATTATGGGATTGGTTTTATGTATAGTATAGAATTATTATAGTTACAATATACACTGCTTCGTTCGTCCCAGGGTGTTTTGGCTGGAAATTATGAACTGTGGTTATATATTATCTATTTGGTAAGTACTGTATAGGAGAGAGAGAGAGAGAGAGAGAGAGAGAGAGAGAGAGAGAGAAATTGGATAAGGAGAAGGAAATCAGAGGTATAGGAGAGATGTGGTCCCAATGGTGTGATATTGAGGGTTACCAACCGGACGTCCAGTGATTTGTGAAATCGAAAGACAGCGAGACGTGTAGCAGATAGGAGAAGTGGACGAGGAGAAGGAGATCAGAGGTGAGAGAAGTGACGTCCCATTCAGTGGAGTGATAGTAATGGCTACCAAGAGACGTATAGGGTATATAGCGAAGGGCAGGAATTTAAGTGGTGCTCTTCCCATGGTTCACACAGGCGCACTTATTACTCTTTCACTCTCTCTCTCTCTCTCTCTCTCTCTCTCTCTCTCTCTCTCTCTCTCTCTCTCCTGATCACTCCTTTAACCTGTCATGGAGAACAGGTTGTCGATAAGTTCTGAATATATGCTCTTTGTTTAATAGCCTTAGTTTTGGGTCGATTTATTTTCCTGGTCATGTTAGAAGTTGTTGCTGTTGTTATTGTTTTCATTGTGTTTATTGAGTTCATTCATATATCTATTTATTATTCTTTTGAAACAGAAAGAATCGAGGGTTTAGGGTGGTTGGCAAAGGTTTCAATAACGTTTGTTCATTAATGTACAATGAGAGACAAAAGTTGTTCCTCAGCGGGTGGAAAGGATTTAGTAGAGGCAGTAGTAACCTTCCAGAGAGAGAGAGAGAGATAGAGAGAGAGTAGCTCGGCAGTGAACTATAAAAGAATAGTCCTGTATATTAATGGTTTGACACACACCTGGGGAAACTCACTTTATTTATTTATGGGCCATGCAGAAACTTTCACCGTTTATTACCGAGTACAAACACTCCTGTAATTTATCACTGAAGAATTATGAATGTGTTGGTATGTGCATGATGTGGTTTGTTGTGTTGTGTGTGTACCACCATGATTCCTCCACATTATGCCACGAAACATTTTTTTTTTTTTTTTTAATAATATTTTTTTTTTATTCTTTTTTTATTAATTATTATCGTCGTCGTCGTCGTCGTCGTCGTCGCCACCGTCGCCGCCGCAACCGCCGCACTCATCTTACCTACCTACCCACCCACCCACCCACCCACCTACTTACTGACATCTTTCCTACCACCCACCCACATCTGTTAATACTTATCTCTGCCAAATATAAAGGGCAATGTCTCTTGTATCTCTGGGGAATAGTGAAGATGAAACATTTTATCTTGGAATCGTTAAAAATTGAAAAAAAATATTGAAAAAATGAGCGTTTTTGAAAGTTTGGAAAGGTTGCAATTTTTAATATACATTGATTGAAGATGATTATTATTATTATTATTTTTTTTTTATTTTTTTTTATTATTAATTATTATCGTCGTCGTCGTCGTCGTCGTCGTCGTCGTCGACGCCGCCGCCGCCGCCGCCGCCGCTGCCGCCGCCGTATTTTTTTTTTTTATATTATTATTATTTTTTTTTTATATTAATAATTTTTTTTTTTAATAATAATTTTTATTTTTTTTATTTTTCCTAATAATTATATCATCATCATCATCAATCTATATTAAAAATTGTCAGTTCTCGTCACTGAAACCAAGCGCTCCCAAGACGGTCTTGGTACCCCAATCCTCCGCTTGGACGACCAGATGACGTCTTATATATAATATAATATTCTTATATTGCTACACGTCACCAACATTACATTTTACGATTTAAAAGGATTTAATACTAATAAATATAGACAAGAAGAAGGAATGTGTACAAAGCGATGCTCTTTTATTTTCATAAGTAATGTTGTTTTCCTTATACACGTGTTGTAAACAAACTCAGCTGATCTTTTGACACGGAAGTATCCTGCACAAATCTTGCATCGAATATTTTCACCTTTTTCTGATTACTGACCAACCATTTCTTTGAGATAATTTAGAGGTGTGTTGTATTGTCACCATGAACTATAATTACAAGGCTGTATGTTATGTTATTTTGCCTCACATGGATATAGTATGTAATGATAATTACGTGGAGTCTGTCAACACATGGCCATTCTAAACTGTGTCTTGTCTTATCTTGTTTTGTCGTTGATTTAGGTGTAATCACTATGATCAACCTGGGAATATGCCGTTTCCACATTTGCTCTCAATCTTGCTCTACTGTATTTGGTTGATAATTGAGTTTGAGCAGCTCCTCTGGAAGTTGGTTCGTGTGGTATAGAAGGCTCATCTATACTCTATCCAATGCTAGCTTGCAATTGGAGCCTAGCTATATTTTTAATGCTCGTCTCTGATTGGTCAATATCTCCAGGCAACTTCCGTTCAAGCTTACCTTTCCCATACCAAAACATTGCATTTCTCCGAGGTACACTTTTTTTTTTTTTCTTGGTGCCTTACTTATTTCGCTTAATATCTACTTGGCACTTTGGTAACCTGACAGAATAATGATAGAGGATTACTTTTATCGTGAAAAAAATATCCATATCATTAAAAAATATACGATTAAATACGAGTTTTTTTATATGTCGATATTTATTTATAAATATTACATTACCATGATTAAAAATGGGTGGATGATGTAGATGAAATCCTCCTGCATGTAATGGTGGTATAAGATTGTAGATAAGACAGAAATTATTGCTGCAAACACTACAGAAAATTAAATAGAATTAGTCTGACCTCACCTGACCTAACCGAATCAGGACCACGGGAAATTACGATAACGAGCAAAATAAGATAATGGGCCTAAATGTGGGGCAGAAAGATAAACACCTGTTGGCGATACTGTTCCAAGCAGTGTTGCCAGGTGCAGGGAAATGTCTCTGTTTTAGGGAATTTCTCTGTTTTAGGGAATTTCGAAGTCCACACGGGGAAATAATTTACAGCTCATTCAAGAGTAAACAGGGAATAATTGAGGCAAAAAGGGAAATTCTGATGTTGAAGCTAGCTAAAGTTCGTCGAGCAGACATGGCAACACTGGTTCCGAGCCCGCGCCAATGACAACACTGACTGCTGCTGGTTCCCACGCTATCTTATTTTGCTCGTTATCGTAATTTCCCGCGGTCCTGATTTGGTTAGGTCAGGTCAGGTGAGGTCATATTAATTCTATTTAATACCCTGTAGTGTTTTTCCGACGAATCTAGTTCAAATATGGTGAAAATGAAGTGTTTATGGAGATTGGGGGGGGCGCAAGGGGGGGTGGTCGTATCTCCCCAAACATTAAAATGCGACGGCCTTGAACAATAAATGCATTAAAAAAACATTATAAAACATTGCAATCTGCAATTCTTCAGTCCAAACCTGATTATGGTCCGGCGCTAGAGAATTACCCATTTGCCGAGCAGTTCTTGTAGTGTGGCTAATGTGCTCCTTGAAGGTGCAGTCATTGGTCATCCAGATCCCCAATGCTCTGAGTTATTCTTTGGTGACTATTATCTTTTTTTCTCCTACTTTATATTCATATTCCTTTTGTTCTTTGATCGTACCATACCTAATAAGTTCGAATTCACTTTTGTTGAATTTCATATTTGTTTCTGGCCAGTTGAATATTTTTTCCAGATCTTTTTGGAGGTTTTCTGCATCCTCCCTGCTGTTTATGGTATGAATGATTCTGGTGTCATCAGCGAAGGACGTTAATCTGGAGTGGTCCACCGTTTTGTCAATATCTCCTATCATCTATCTATCTATCTATAGCTCTGACGCCTCGTTCCCTCTGGGAACTCCCTCCAAGGGGGTGGCCACGGCAGAAAAGTCTCCTATCATTCCCTTAATTAATCACAGTCATTTTAAATTTGTCTTGAGTCCTCCAAAGTACACCATAAAACAAGAACAGATGAACAAATATAATGGTGGTACAGTATGTTGCATGGAGTAGTTTGGAGGAATAATTTGCTCCAGATTTATCAAAAATGGTATATCCTCTCAAGGTCACTATGATCGTGTATGAAAATTGGAGGTGGTAAATATGTAGTATATTGCCGTTTTCTATTATGATGTTTTTACCTTCTTTACCCACTAATTTATCCTATTTCTAAGACACTTCGGTAATTATCTATTCTAGTGCTGGTTGGTATTATGATGTTTTTATCATCTTCACCCACTAATTCATAACATTCTAAGACACTTTTCTTGTATGGCATTTTCTTTGGAAATACTGATAGTTTTCCCATCCACAGATGATAGTGTATGCCTGTCTCAATCGACTGACAGACGGTACTCCACTGTCTGCCACAACAGATATCAGTAGTGATGCAGATCAACGTGTTCATGAAGGGAAGAGATGCATCAAACTACTAAGCAAACAACTGGCCAAATACAAGAAGCGAATTTGTCTCCAGGCTGAAGATATAACTGTACAGTGAGTCAGTTCCTTTTAGTAAATACTGTACTGTATACAGGATACAAGAGTTACTGTACAATATAATATATAATGTGGGCTGGATTTCAGTTTCATAAATATCCATTTTGTAAATATTTTTTTTAAATATTTTTTTATATATATACTAGGCCTTCATCTCCACACTGGAGGGGATTATGGAATTGTTGATTTTGTTTTGTACAGTACCATACAGTGTGTAATGATCAGGGAACATAATGAGCTTTGTTCTGAGATAACATAAGATGAATTTTCCCTTCATTCAATCATAACTAGCATTTCTTTACCCAGCTATCCAATATAATGCTAGTCAAATGGTTAGTGAACTATTTATATCAGGTTGGACCCAAATGACCTGTTAGCAACTTTAGAGGTGGTACACTCACAATCCATAATATGTATCCAGGTCTTGTTGAAGTTTCAAATAATTTGACATACTGGAGAACCGATTATAACGCTTACCCGGTTTCATATTTTCTTGAGCTTACTAAATTTTCAATCAGGCTCTTTGAAGCAAGCCAGTTAAGCCAAGATGCAGAGGGGAAAATGTGATGGATAAGTATTTTGATGCATTCAGGTATTCAAGTTACAGCTAATATATTGTTGTTACAGTGGTGTGATGGACGAGTGTACGGGCTATTTGGTGGTGTGTGAGCCAAACTACCCACACATCCTGGCCTTCAGCTTCTTGGATGAACTGATGAAGGAGTTCAGTATCCTTTACACCTCCTCTGTTGTCAAGTCCGTAAGAAGACCTTATGCTTTTATTGAGTTTGGTAAGATATATGTTTACTTTAGTAATAATATTCACCTGAGCCATTTCTCATTGTTCCACTAACTTGGTATTTTTTTAATCAAATCCATAATAGCTTTCCTACCACCCCAACTTTTCTTTCACTATCAACGCTATTCCAAAACCATTCCTATCTCTTCCAAGTATTTCAAGCAGTCTTCTTGAACAGGTTTTGTTTCTTTATACTGCCAACTGAAAGTACTTTATGTAAATTTCTCTATTGAAAAGTCAGACCTGGTATGAACTCTTTATTCTACATTCCAGTTTCATTCCTGCAGAAAACAAAACAGAAATGTGCTACCTTGCTCTAAGCCTTGGTATCCAGAATAAGCTTGCCATAGACAAAAATGTGTATAATGTAGCTATCACTATCCCTATTGGAATGGAAAGACTTGCATATTCTTAATCTTTTGCAGACTCATTCTTGCAGAAGACGAGACAGAAGTACAACAGCAGTCGGGCTCTAGCTTCTAGAATCAACTTAGCGGAGATGACCAATGACCTCAATCTCCACCCTCCCACTTACCTCAAGATGCACCAGCTGGAGCCACCACCTGCACCTCCACCACTAACACCATCTGCACCCACCTCCACTACTCTCAGCCTCTCACATCGCCATGACTCTCTGACACACACGCTAAACAACGGGGTCCTTGCCAATGGTACTGTCAGCAAGGATCCTCCATCAAGTGAGTGTTTATCAGTGTCCCTTACATAGATTTTATCCACAAATAATAAAAATACTGCCATAAACTATTTTATATACAATTTGTTGTCAAATTTTAACTAATTTTTCCTCAGGTTAATCATTCATAGTTGCTCTTGTGACCATCTTGAACATATTTCATTTCAGTTGGTGTGGTCCTGAAGCTGAAGCCAGTACCTTGGTATGGATGGCTGGCATTAATATTGGTGGTACCCTGCATGTTGCTGGATCTCTACAGAGGTGTCGTCGCTCTTAGCATGTCTAGTCTAGAGGTACAGTATGCCAGGAATAAATTAATGCATGGAAATTTTATAAAGACTTTGATGCCCATCAGTCCTAAGTCAAACATCTGTTAGTTAGTTATCTATTTGTCTGTTGTTCTGTAGTTCTGACTTCTCATTCATTCCCTGTTGGAGCTTCTCCCATCCTAGGGTGTGGCCGTGGCCTATCGTTCCCATGTCTGACATTCAATATATCCTCATTCAAACTCTTTCCTTCACCTCACAGTTTTTCCTGTGTATAATATTTCACTTAGTTCACTCCATACTTTATACCTTGTATATTCAGATTGGGCATTGCATAACTGGTTGAATGGAACTGATAATGTATTCCTCTTTTCTAGGGTCTGGATGGTCCTTCACCTTGGCATGGTATATTTTTCTTGGCAGAACTGTTGCTACAAGTAACACAGGTGAGAATTCTATTATGAAACTATAGTGGAGTTGTATACAGCATATCACATTGAAACTTTGGGCACAGAGAGATAGAATGCTTCAAAGTATGTCTGGCTGGAGTGTGGGTTTGGGATCCTTATTTTTTTCCTATATCTCTCTCATTGAGGTTGTAAAGAGCCTCAGAGTTGGACTCCTTGTTTTCTTCTTTGGTGTTGCTGGCAATTTAACAGAACTGTCAATATGTAATGTTTACTTCTCTCATTAGTCGAATGGATCTTTGTATATAATTTTAAGCATCATACGATAAAGTTTCTCCTCTACTTATCTACTTTTGAAACATTACAAGGAGAGATGCAAATACTCATACAAATTTGTATGCAATGACTAGCATTATTATAGTTGGATTGCAGTACAGTACAGTACTTAAAGTGTGGTATGTACTGTAAATTATACAGTTTGATTAATATGCAAGTTTCTTAATAATATTTTGGAAATTGAGTGAAAATATTCTTACTCTTAATGCACATATATATATATTTTACTGTTATATTATTTGTCTTTCAGGTACACTTGCTGTGGAGGTATAAAAAGTTCAGAAAATTGGGAACTCTAGGTTGCACTGTATTTATACTGATCCTTTGTGGGTTCCTCCTTGATGTTCGAGAAGGATGGTTATGTATTCTCTATATTTTAGTGTCTATTTTGCTGTCCATAGCCACGTATGGCCGGCCATTTGAGAAGAAACTGCCAAGGTTTCATATTTAATAGTGAATCCTCTTTCTCACATTTTATGAGGGCAAGGTGTAGTAAATGAAATAAACTTACTAATTTCTTCAAACTATGTCAAGAAACAGACTACTTCAGTATAAATGCAGGTGATCTGTTTTGTGAAACAGTTGGAGGAATCTTTAACAAACAACTTACTCCTGTGAACATTAAGTACCATACCATCGCTGTCCATAATTTCTAATGCCCCCAGTATGGCTATTATTTTTGCACACTTATTACTGCGTTGTTTATATATACTGTACTAACAAATTTTTTACGTAATCGTTTTCTTATTATTCTGTTTGAAAGAGAACGAAACACGAAACTATTGTACAATAGGGTACCGTAACTTGCATTAATTTCATCTGTGTTAGATGGGTTTGAGTTTTTGGACTGTAACTGTACATACATAATCAGTTATATTCTGGTTGGGATTTGTTTAATATTTTTGTTTTAATTATACTACAGATTAGGTAATCCAGTTTTATCTTTTAATTTAATTTTCGTAGAGTCATTACCAGTGTAACACAGAGGACTAGGAATATTGTACAACTGGTAGTTTATATCTCCTAAGGTTATAAAGTTGTATAACAAGGCTCACAACCCTGATCCTACGCACTTTACTTATCAGTTGTGTTTGGGAATTTACATTAATGGAACCATAAAAGTAAAGTTCACACCCTGGATAAAAATGTGCAAGTTCTTATTCATGGCAATTAACTGAAATGAGTGAGAGTATTGACCATTGCTTCTGAACAAAAATAAGCCCTTAGAAGTATCTGAATTGCAAGACTGATGATGGTTCACTTACGCATTTAAGTAATAACGTGGTAAAAAACTACATAGTCAACTTGTGTGCTTACTTACCAAAGATTTTCATAAGTCTCTCATAATTAGTTTTTTTCTTGGTTTCATTAATCTGGAGGAATCACATGGTATATACAGGATATCATAGATTTCAGCGATTCAATGAAAATCGAATAAATTAAAATGCCACATAAGAAAGGAAAGAGTTAATGAGAAGGTTAGGTGTACAGCTTTCCACACTTTCATCAGATTAAGATAGTGTTGTCAGTTCTCTCCAGTCATGATTTGTTAAGTGATTTAGTATGGTAGTACAGTCTCTTACTTTTCACTTGAGAGTGGTACCATAAGCTCTGAATAAAACTTATGTCCCTACCACTGGGTACTCATGGGTAAGAGTTTGGCCAGGGATTTACTAAAGTGATTCTTGTAGACAAAAGTATTGTACTATCCAAAGCAGCATTTGAAATGATAAAATTTTCCTGCAAAAGACGAGAACTTTAGTTTCATAAACATTAACACCGCAGCATTCGTCACAAATGGTTTTTAACTGCTGCCACTCTGTGAAGACTTGTTTGTTTTGATGAACTATTACTATATACATTATTTTTAGTTTTGTTTGAATACATTTTTTTGCAGGGGGTCACTTATGGTAGAAGTTATTCATGCATTTTTATTTGAATGCTGATGAACTGGAAGTTTTGGTACAAGAGATTTTTTAACACACAAGACCTGACAACACTGTGACTTATAAACTGGCTACATTTATTTCCTTAAGTTTGTGTATTCTTTCCACTACCATTAGTGAAGATGTATACATGTCCACTACCCACATATCTTCCCCACCATAAGACTTAATCTTGGGTAGAAAATATGTGACAGTTTAGGAGTTTGTAATTTCAAACCAGGATCTTTCACGTCTGCCCAGGGGGACTGACCTTATTCTCTGTGAATACTAAGTTGCCATCTCCCACAGAGCTAGAATAAAGATTGTTGTAGGATATGGTCATTTTCTAATGGATTTGACAATATCTGCCCACATGGATTAAAAATCCACGTGAGGTGTACTATAACCGGAGGCCCCACTTGTAGCTCTTGTGGTAATGTGGACTTGGGCCTACAGCACTGGCTGTGGGATCAAAGCCTACCCCCCAATCTCCCTGGCGGTTGGAGGCCGCCAGACTCCCTGATCGAGTAAGCACTGGTCCCATTTCCTTGGGATATACTTCGGTAGCCCAGGCATATAGGGCCAGCCCCCCCTTTATTTTAATTTGTTTTTTCACTGCAACCAGAACGTACTGGGGGTCTGTGGGGCAGAAGGCCACTCTGCCCTGAGAGAACAACAACAACAACCAATTGGTGTCCCCAGCAGGGTAATTTACACTGATAATTATTCAGCATTTTAACTGTTAATACCTGAAATGCATTTATATTTAATATTTTAAAGGATGGTACTGTACAGTATTTAAAATCAGTGATGGAAAAGGGCAATGTGAGAAATTGTATAATTTTAAGTTAGAAGAAGAAGAATGTCAACAGAACAAAAACGTATACCGGTAACATAATTCATAATGAGTAACTAAAGTACTAATTTTGAATTACACTGTTGTTCATCCATAGTTTTGGGGAAAATAATGTTAAGTACAATGTACTATTGAATTTTAGACATTTTAACCATTCTGTGAAATGTGGGTTTCAAGACGATATTTCATAGAATTTATTTTATTAATTACAGTACAAGAAAATGAACATATGGAGCCCCAAATCTGTGAATGAACCATAGTTGGTTAAAATATACAGTACTGCAAGTTCCAGTATTCTCTAAACAAATATATATACATTAATAATTATACTGATATGTACAGAACCTTATATTTTTATACCAGGTCAGTATAACTTTAAGTATACTGTTCATTGGTTTATAATTATAACTCAATAAAGAGAACTTTGTTATATTGGACAGTTTTACAGTAATATATATACCTTATGAAGTATGACTGAGGATGTTTCTATGCAGAGAGTGAACAGCATCAGTCTCTCTCTCTCTGTGTAAGTTGTTGGTTTTGGGAGTTGACATGTTTTGCAAAGGTTTCAGTGCTAGGGAGTTTTTGAAGCCATGGAGGGAGAGGACTGGCAAAACTCTCCGTTAGTCAAGTGATCAGCGAATCAGAGTTGCCAATTCTTTGCCCGCTCCTGGGAATTTCTTATGAGGGAATAGCCATAGTAGTAAAGCATAGAAGTTACAAGACATCGTTATTTTTCCAAACACTCCTCTATCATATTCCTATTGCCTATATTTTGTTCCACTCACCCATCCCACATCATCATTCCCTTCCCACACTTTCATCCACATCCTCCCAAGCATCCTGTCATGTTCCACTCTGCTTATTTTCATGTCTTCCTGGTGTATATCTTTCATCCACACAATGGCTCCATAATGAATACCATCGCCATTTTCAGACTCGATCTCCCCCAAGTAGAATAATTCCTAACAGTCCCATGCTTCAGTGTAGCTTAATCTCATTGCTGTATATTAATGCATTACCATAACATTTATTTTTGTATTAATTCACCAGTGGGGTGTCTGTCATGCGGTATAGAGTGAATGCATTTCTCCTTCTGTATATTATATATTATTTATACTGGCTGGACTATAAGTATTATTGTCAGTAAATGCTTTTCTTGCCATTTTGTAGGTAAATGGAGATGATGATAATTATTATAGCTTGTTATGTGACGTAATATATGGGTGCAAAAATCATTATCATTCTAATTAAATATGTAAAATAAAACATGAGGGTGTTTTATTATACAAAACATGTATAAAATTGCAAGTAGAATAATTATAACCATCCCTGGTATTGGTGCTAATTCTCTTTGCAATAATAATACTGTAATATCTTGTAACTGGTGGTAGCCTTTCCTGCTGAATTAATCCCACTCCCTTTGGAACACATGTTAAATACAAGCAGTGAGTCAACAGTGTATGAAGGCACCATCCATACCCATTATAATTGTTCTTAGTAGAAGAAACAATTTTTATTACAATTAATATACTAGGCATAATATAAAGTTGCATCATTGATGTGTGACTATTACTGTATATCATTATATTAAGGTAATGTAATGCTATATATTCCTTGTGGTAACTTGGGGCCAAGAGGTTTCTTCATGGGAAAAGGCTGAAGAAAACGTGACTTGCTTATATCAAGAGTGAGTAGGGGAAATATCCTAGAGAGATTCTGGCCCTTAGCGTCATCACGTAACTCGGCTCGATACAGCAAGTCGGAGCGTAACTCAGTTTTATGGCCACTTTTACCATTAATAGCCTCCATCCCTGGTTTACCTTCTCTCTCTTCCCTTCTTTACCTTCCCACCACCAGAGTAGGATCTGTATCTCATGACTGTTATGAGCTGACTATGTAGAAGGGTAAGAAGAGTACTACAGTAGGTCCTCGATATAAGAGGATGAAATTTAGCACTATCCTCCACTTTCTTTGCCTTCGGTCCCTTAATTCCTTATTCCCTCCATTCCATTCTTTTCTCCAATTCGTTCTTTGCCTTCCTTCATTCTTCCACTCCATTATTTTTCTTCCTCCTTCCTCTACACTCCATTCTCTTCCTTCTTTCTACCTCTCCCGTCCTTCATTCTACCTCTTCCCCTTCCTTCATTCTACCTGTCCTTTCTCACTCCAATCTCTCCCTTCCTTCATTCTACCTCTCCTTTCTTTCTCTCTCCCTTCCCTCTCCTCTTTCTTGCTTCCTTCCTTCCCTAGAGACGTGACGGAGGGCAGCCTGTCATGCCCCCAAATGCATGCTGGTTAATATTCATTGGCCACTCAGAGCCCGGTGCGTGACTCCCCCTCTCCCTCACCACTGCTCAGCTGGCTTAGCGGTTGAGTGGAGTGGAGTGGAGTGAGGGTGTGCTGAGTGGGCTGGCAGGAGTGGAGTGGAGTGGGCCAGCCAGGAGGAGGAGAGGCTTTGTGGCGACGAGAGGTGAGTGAGTGAGTGAGTGAGAATGGGATGATGGTCATTGATGGATGGTGTGTGTGTGTGAGTGGTGAGGGAAAGGTGTGACTGACTAACTGACTGATTAATTAATTGAATGGTGTTGATGAAATGTGAGTGATTTGACTGATTGACTGGTGTTAATGGGGTGTGGATGACAGGTGTAGCCTAGGTGATGACTGACTGACTGACTGACTGGTGGTAAAGGGTGGGAGTCAAATTAATTAACTAGCTGATTGGTGTGTATTAGTGTGAGATGAGGTGTTGTGGGTCTTGTTGTATCTAAAAACAAAACAAACAAAACAGTCAACATATAGAAGAGGGAAGTGATGCAAAATATATATATATAAAAAAGACAAATTCGGGATGAAAAAGGATAACGAACCTAACAGAGAAGAAAGAGAACAAAAAAATGAGAAAACTAAAAAAAAATAAGAAGTTAAAAAGAAGCAAAGAACAGGGAACCGGAAGAACATACAGAGAAAAACAACAACAACAACGTAAAATAAATGTAGAACAAGAACAAAGAGAACAGAGAAAGAACCCGGACCCAAGTAGAACAAAGCACGGAAGACCCTAAAATTAATGATATGAAACGAAACAAAGAACGAAGAGAACAATGAAGAAGAAGAAGCACAAACAGAGAACAAGAGGAGGAAGAGGGAAATAAAAGACAAATAATTAAGTAATTTTTTTTTTAAAGTAACTTTTTTTTTTTTTTTAAGTAATTTTTTTTAAGTAACTTTTTTTTAAGTAACTTTTTTCTTTTTTTTTAAGTATCTTTTTTTTCTGAGTGCATGTCTCGGATCCCAAAGTAAACGAGACGAAGCATTGGAAGCTACAGAAAGATAATATACATGCAGGCAGGCAGGCAGACAAACACCTCCCCTCTCTCCCTTCCTCCCCTTTTCTCTCTCGCTCACTCACTCTCTCTCTGAAAGATATGCATGCAGACAGACAAATACGTCCCCCTCTCCCTTCCTCCCCTGTTCTCTCTCTCTCTCGTCACCACAAGGAAGATGCAGACAGTAAAAAGGCCACAGGGAAGCATCGACAAACGATACATCGACCGCACACCAAACACACACACACACACACACACATCTGTCGGAGTTTCGTCGCCTCAGATTATTATAAAGATAAATGTGAGGGTGAGGTTTAGAGCACGTGGAAAGAAGACTATTACAGAAGTTAGTTAAGATATTATGTGGTATGTGAAACTTCATTCCCTCAGCCATACCACAATATAAATGAATAAATTTGTAGTTTGAAGGAATAAACAACAGAAGATAATATAAATCTCTCTCTCTCTCTCTCTCTCTCTCTCTCTCTCTCTCTCTCTCTCTCTCTCTCTCTCTCTCTCTCTCTCTCTCTCTCTCTCTCTCTCTCTCTCTCTGGCTCATACACTTTTCTCTTTCTCTCTCTCGTACAGTATCTATACATCTCTCTCTCGTTCATAATATATACAAATGTGGTGGTTCTCTGATACATGTAGTTATTCATTGATTCAGTTGCCTGGTGTTTGACAAGGTGTGGTGTGTTAGAAAGATATAGTGTGTGTGTGTGTGTGTGTGTGTGTGTGTGTGTGTGCAATGGGTTTCACTCGGGGACATTATTCACGCGGTGAGATTATCGTTCAGTAAATCACATTATATAATTTTTTCCATAAGTTAGTGACTGACTTGAGTATTATAGTAAGTTAAAGGTGAAAGTGGTGCAGTGGTGGTAAATCTGCTGGAGCAACTGATTCCTCCAAACTATTCCATGCAACAACAGCAGAACACCATTATTTTGTGTTGGTTCATTTGGTCCTGTTTCCTGGCATACTGTATTATACTTTGGAGGAATCATGGCACTCCAATGTAACCAAAGTGAATTACACCCTTAATGGTAGAGTATTATAAAGTCTATTATCATCGTAGGGTTAAAGTAAAGTCAGTCAGTCATAAGTCACGTGTTGTATTCATAAGTCACGTGTTGTATTCATAAGTCACGTGTTGTATTCATAAGTCACGTGTTGTTTTCATAAGTCACGTGTTGTTTTCATAAGTCACATGTTGTTTTCATAAGTCACGTGTTGTTTTCATAAGTCACGTGTTGTTTTCATAAGTCACGTGTTGTTTTCATAAGTCACATGTTGTTTTCATAAGTCACGTGTTGTTTTCATAAGTCACGTGTTGTTTTCATAAGTCACGTGTTGTTTTCATAAGTCACGTGTTGTTTTCATAAGTCACGTGTTGTATTCATAAGTCACGTGTTGTTTTCATAAGTCACGTGTTGTTTTCATAAGTCACGTGTTGTTTTCATAAGTCACGTGTTGTTTTCATAAGTCACGTGTTGTATTCATAAGTCACGTGTTGTTTTCATTCATATATCTTTTACAGGATCAATAATATGTTGTCGTTTTAAGTCAGTTTTTAAGTCATTATTTACGTGCTGTGTTCAGTCATGGCAATTTTATATATTTATTTGTATATATTATAATTATTTTTTTTTACAGAATAATCATACTTTCTTTTGTTTTGTTTTCTTTTAAGTTTATCCCTCGTCCCCCCTGATGCAATGCTGGCTGTTCCCTTCACTCACACACTTGGTGAATTAGCACGGCCCCATCTCCTGCCAAAACCGTCTCTCCTCTTAAACATCTATCTTCTTAAAAGCCCAAACCGTCCATCTTCCCGCCAAATACAGTCCATCTTCCCGCCAAAAACAGTCCATCATCCCGCCAAAACCGTCCCTCCTCTTCTCGCCAAAACCATCCCTCCTCTTCCCGCCCAAACCGTCCATCTTCCCGCCCAAACCGTCCCTCCTCTTGCCGCCAACTGGACCCTCATCAGCTGGCCATTACCACGCCATCTGTCGCCGTCCTCACCACCTGACGACTTCTGGGGGTCTTAAGAGTGTGTGTGTGTGTGTGTCTTGGCAATATTTGAAGGGTTGGGGGTTGTGTGTGGGGGGGGAGGGGGGGGGGGTGTTTGTGTGTGTGTGCATGTGTGTTTTGTGACAATATTTGAAGGACTCATTTATCTCCAATTTTCTGACTACAACACACACGGTACACCTTAAATTTTTGGAGGGCCCACCAGTAGCACCCCCCCACCCACCCCCACCAGATGACCCCCTCCCCCTCCCCCACAATCCCCCCTTTCCTTCTTCCCTTAATCTTTTTCCCTCTTCCTTTCCTTCTTCTTCTTCTTCTTCTTCTCCTTTCCTTCTTCTTCTTCTCTTCCTTTCCTTCTTCTTCTTCTCCTCCTTTCCTTCTTCTTCTCTTCCTCCTCCTTCTTCTTCTTCTACTCCCTTATTTTCTTTTCCTTCTCCTTCTCTTTTTACTTCTTCTTCTTCTTCTGAGAGAGAGAAAGAGATTACTCAGTAGTAGGTGTATATCTTTTGTGTCTGTCTGTGTGTGTGAGCAGGAAAGTGCATATGTGTGTAAGTGTGAGTGTGTGTGTGTGTGTGTGTGTGTGTGTGTGTGTATGTTTGCGTATTTGTGTGTATTTGCGTATCAGTGTGTAAGTGTGTATGTATGTGTGTGTGTTTGCGTATCAGTGTATAAGACTTAGTGTGTGTGTGTGTGTGTGTGTGTGTGTGTGATCGAGTATGAAAATATGGAGATGGAAAAAGCGAGAGAGGGGGGAGGGGGGGAGGGGAGGGGTGGAGGGTGGTAAAGGAAGTAATGAAGGGGGGGAGGGAAGGGGTGGGGGGGTAGAGAAGGGTCTTGGATCCAATCAGTGTCAGGAAAAGAGAAAGAGAGAGAGAGAGAGAGAGAGAGAGAGAGAGAGAGAGAGAGAGAGAGAGAGTAATTATAAGATTGCATAATAGATTCCATTTTTTATTTTTGTATGACTGAAAAATTTCATATTATTTGGAACTCACTCACAAGCACAAACAAACACAAACACACACGAAAAGAAATAAACGCTCACTCACACACACACACACACGAAAACAAACACTCACATACACACACACAAACAAACACTCACACACACACACACACACAAACACACGAAAACAAACAAACACACACTCACACACACGAAAAGAAAGCCACAAACACACGAAAACAAACACTCACTCACACACACACACACAAACACACGAAAACAAACAAACACACACACTCACACACACACACACACACCCATCACAGGCAGCCAAGAGGAGGTAGAAGGTGGAGGGAAGGAAGCTGTGCATGGGTTGGCAAGGTGGAGGAAAAATCAAGGGATCGAGTCCACAGTTATCCCCGCACGCAAAAATATTCCACAGCAATATTTCCTTGGCCCTCTCTCTCTCTCTCTCTCTCTCTCTCTCTCTCTCTCTCTCTCTCTCTCTCTCTCTCTCTCTCTCTCTCTCTCTCTCTCTCTCTCCCTGCCAAAATAATATACCCACGTGTGTCTCTTGTCCATTTTACACCCCAACTCAGCATTTATGTATTTTTCTTATTTTTTTGTATCTCGGAAGCCAAGGAACCAAAAAAAGAAAAAAAAAAAAAGGAAAACACACACACACACACACACGAGGTAATTCTGACTCATGAATTCAAGATGATGCAATACGATATATATTTTACACATAATTGCTTGGTGCTCTGTTCTTCTTTCGACAATATTATAAATGCAAAAGGGACAGATGGATTTGGTAGACCTCAGCCATGCACTCCTATTCATGTTTTCAAGTGTCCCTCCTTTTTTTTATCTTTTCTTCGTGGTTGTTGTCCCTCATTTCCTTCTTTTTCCTTCGTAAATGCTGTCACTCCTTTCCTTATATTTCTATCATGGTTGTTGTCCCTCATTTCCTTCTATTTCCTTCGTGGTTGTTGTCCCTCATTTCCTTCTCTTTCCTTCGTGGTTGTTGTCCCTCCTTTCCTTCTATTTTCTTCGTGGTTGTTGTTGTTCCTTCTCTCTGTGTCCTTCTGTCTCGTGTTACAGGATCTTCAAGCCTAGTGGGGTCTTATTTCTTCCTCCTCAGTTCAACTGTTCACTTCTCTCTCCTTCCCTGTTTACTCCTCTCTGTCCTACCGCTCTCCCTGTTGATGTATGTACACTCGCAATCCAAAATATGTATCCAGCTTGCTTCGAATAGATAGCCTGATCCAGTATTAAGCGAATTCAAGCAAAACTGAAACAGGGTAATTGGTTCACTAGTATGTCAAAATGATTCGAAACTTCAACAAGAACTGGATACAAATTTTGGATTGCGAGTGTACCCCAGATGCAGTTCATATACTGTAATTATACATCTGACCCTTTGCTTGCTTCATGGTATACTAAGTCTTGTTGTTGTGGGCCTTCCTGTTTTCCCATCAAGTTTTTGTTTTCCCTCTTACTTTGCTAATACCGAGGGGATTTGGACTCCATCTCTTTCAGTCTCTTGCTCATTCAATTTTTTTTTCTCTCTCTCACTTTTCCTGGGGATTAAGAAGGGCTGGTGAATCAGACGTTGCCCTACTCTGTCTGTCTGTCTGTCTGTCTGTCTGTCTGTCTGTCTGTCTGTCTGTCTGTCTTGAATGCATTCTCTTCCTGGATAGCTAGACCGTCAGAAATATTTTTGTAATATATATTTTTATCTGCCTGCGAGTTTATGCATCTTTAAAACAATAATAAAGATAAAGTCACTCAAAGAAAATGTAAAATCCTGGGTTAGGCCTACTCGAAGGCCTACTCGAATATCCACCGGAATGAGATATGTAAGTACTGTATATATTGCATGTGTGTATATGTATGTGTGTATGCCTATATATATATGTAGGACTATGTGTGTGTGTGTGTGTGTATCCCTGGAGGCATCACACTTCCTCCACAACACACATCACAGCACTTCCACTCAAAATACACATTTACATATATTTGTCTGTGCGGCAGAAACGTGTGTGTGTGTGTGTGTGTGTGTGTGTGATGGGGCTCCAGGAACTACACACATACACACACACACTCACACACACATACACACACACATATACACACACACATATATCTAAGTGCCACCATAACTCTCCATCACTGACATCCTGTGTCATGAAAGGTCACACACACACACACACACACACACACACACACACACACACACACACACATACACACACACACACACATCAGGGAAAATATATTGTCCGATTAGGTCGTTTAAGCGTACTTCATAGATTGAAATGTATAAAACTCGTGTGAATGGTTTGGACTAAGTGAGAGGAAAAAGACCGACATTTAATTCTCCCCAACATTCACCACCACAACCACAACCACAACCATCAACAACACCAACACCACCAGCAATAACACCAACAACACCACCAACAACACCAACACCAACAACATCAACAACACCAACACCAACACCACCACCACCAACACCACAAACAACACCAACACCACCAACACCACCACCAACAACACCAACACCACCGAGTCGCTGTGCCGGTTATTGCTCGCTCTCAGTTTTTAAAGTTTTGAGGTGGAAGTTGTGTGATCTCGGCCTCCGTGTTGGGAAGGGGAGGAGGGGAGGGTGTGTGTGTGTCTGTGTGTGGTAAGAGAGAGGATGGGTGAGTAGATGGGTGATAGAGGGAAAGGGAGGTTGAAGGGATATAGGGGGAAGAAGAGGTGAGGGAGAGGTGAAGGGAGAAAGGGGATGGTGGATGAGTGATAGAAAGAAGGAACGGTGAAGGAATATAGGGGGAAGGAGAGGGAGAGGTGAAGGTGAAGGGATAGTGGATGGTAGGTAGGAAAAGTGAATGAGTGATAGAGAGGAGGAGGCAGTAGTGAGAGAGAGAGATGGTGCGTGGCTTGGTGATACAGGGAGGGAGGAAGTAGTGAGAGAGAGAGATGGTAGGTAGGGAAGCAGAGGGAGTGTGGATTGGTGATATAGGGAGGGAGAGAGGGAGAGAGAATGGGTGGGAGATAGGGGGAAGGAGTGAGGAGGTGGAGGGAGAGAGAGTGTGGAGGGAAGTAGGGAGGGAGATAGGGGGAAGGAGTGAGAGAGAGAGGGTGGGCGGGAGGGAGAGAGAATGGGAGATCGGGGGAAGAAGTAAGGGGGAGGATGGGTGGGAGGGCGTGGTGAGGTAGGCAGGGAGGCAGCAGTAGAAGCAACGGTCAGACTTCGGTGGGAGGTTGGTGGTTGCACACTGCCCCGCTCCTCTCCGCTGTCTGTGAGTGAGTGAGTGAGTGGCCTGTGACACCGTGTTGGCTAGCGATCACAACACACACACATATACATAACACTCACGCTGGCTACTACTCAAAATCTTGAGTGTTTGATAATGTGACTTTCTTTAATCTTGGACTACAATGGTGTAACAAAGTGGCACGTTTTTGTTGTTGTTGCTGTGAAGTTATGAGTTGGTGGTGTACTTTGGTGTTACTGAATGCATGAACCACGTGGAGGGTGAGGAGTGTTGTTGTGGGTGTTGTTGTAAGTGATAATGATGGAGGTTGTGATGGGTAGCCTAATGACATATCCCGAGTGAAGTGACATGACGCTAATAAGTTGTTCGTTCTCTGACTGACACCTTAGTTAAATCACTCGTGGGTCATTCCAGGCCAAACAGACACTGATATTACAACTGCAATAGACACTGATATACTTAATTCGATAATGATGTGTTAGTTACTCCTTCTCTTCGGTGACACAGTGACTGAAAATAAAAGAAGTATTGAGGGACCAGTCGTGTAGAACTAAGGACTGGGTTACTAGGATTTGCACAGTGTGTGACGCTAACACCTGTTGATCTCTATAACACATATCGTTCTGGATGTATGTGTTTGTGTAAGAAGAGAGTGCTAACCTATCGCGCTTCCCACAAGTACCTAAATCCTTGATCCCCGCAAGTTAATTAAAGAAGACATGAAATAAGTGGCATTAGGATTTCTCTTTGCCAGTGTGCATGAGTAGCCTAGTCATTAGGTCCTCCTCCTAGCAGTCAGTCCACTTCGTACTCAGTAACAACAACAACAACCAAGAAGTAACAATAACGACAACAATATCCACATCGTAACAATAACGATAACAACATCCACATCCCAGGCCAACACATCGTTCGCTTTCAAGTGACGAACTCCTAGCAGTTAAAAAAAATGAGGGTCACTAACTTTATCCTCGTGCAGTGTGGCAGTGTACTCTTGTTCCTTCTCCTCCAAGTGTGCGGTGAGTACCATAATACACCTTCTCTTGTATGTACAGGGTGGTGAGAAAGTCTTGTCACCCCTACAAATGACTCGTCCAATTGCAAGTGTATGGTAGTGGGGTGACAAGACTTGCGGACCACCCTATAGCCTACTATACGTTATAGTAGCTGATACCAATTATTTTTTCTTCGCCACAATTCTTTATATATCCTAATGTATGTACCAAATCAGAGCAGTGAGGTAACAAAAGTAAGCCTCACAGATAAAAGGTTTGGAAATGTATGTTATGGGTTCAGAGATTTCCCCCGAGTGGTAAATAACTAGTCTTATTAACTGTGTGTATGTATGTGTGTACTGTACTCTTACATTGGTGGCTGGTTTCCTTTACTAGGCTACACTCATAGGGTTGTTGGTTGGTGAGGTATAATTTCGTCGAGAGAATGGAGAAGCCTAATATAATCAATCCTTCATCTGTTCCTAGGATTTGCTTTGTGATACAGTTTGGGGGAGAATTATTATTATGTTGCGTCCAATGCAATTTGCGCTTCATGGCTTCATTTCTCCTTTGCTTCATATGTTCTGAAGCTGCTTAC
This sequence comes from Petrolisthes manimaculis, assembly GCA_034508575.1. Taxonomy (NCBI): domain Eukaryota; kingdom Metazoa; phylum Arthropoda; class Malacostraca; order Decapoda; family Porcellanidae; genus Petrolisthes; species Petrolisthes manimaculis. Next base: position 9,572 of record JAWZYT010002037.1, on the reverse strand, counting down.
TCGATTCTGCTCAGTAAGTGCTACTCGTTCAGATGTTCGAAGCCTAAGTAACGAGACAGTGTAAATATTTCGTATGTTCTTTCTAGAGAGACACACTCACACGCACACACACACATTTGTTCATACTTTTAACACACACTGAAAGAAGTGTTTACTATCGGTTTTAGAGGCCTTATCGGTTAGTTTTTCGGGAATAACTCGCGCAGTAACTAACCTTATTTATGACCAGTATGATATATTTTTTTCACACCTGCACTAATTTTTGTGATCATATTGGATTACCAAATGTGTATAATTAAGACACTTGTCCGTGAGAAGTGGAGATTTCCGAAACGAAGGACAAGGGTAAGGACGAGTTATATGTGTGAGTGTGACGTATGTATGTATGTATGTATGTGTACCTGTGACGTAGTAGGCTCCACCCAACACCCCCATCTCCCCCCCACCCTTACTCTCCCACCCCATCTCTCTCTCACTCTCTGAAACCTTGTTCGAACTACTCTCTCTCTCTCTCTTTGAAACCTTGCTCGAACTATTCTCTCAAACTCTCTCTCTCTCTCTCTCTGTCTCTCTCATGTAGTTGGTATATTTTTATTTTATGGTATAGCACAGTGTTGGTAAATCTGGACCAACTGATTCCTCCAAACTATTCCAAGCAACAGAACACCATTAGGCTACTTTTGTTCAACTGGTCCTTGTTTCCTGGCATACTTTGGAGGAATCGAGGCACTCCAATGTAACAAAAGTGAATAACCCCCATAATAGTAACAGATAATAGTATGAGAGAATAGGATAGTGTGATGGATGATAGATAACACACACACTTTTGCTTGACGGTAGAGTAGCCTAATGCTTGGGTGCAATTCAGAAGTGGTGTGTGTGTGTATGTTGTTGTTGTTTTTGTTGTTGTTGGTATATATAGCATGTAAATAAGGGTGTTGTTATTATTATTGTCCTCGTCAGTTGCGGATTAATAGTACCGTAATATTTAACTGTAGTTCTCATTTGTCTAAGAATTTTCCTTTAACGTTAATTATAATAAACTAATTAGGCTATCTTATCTTAACCTATTTGCGTGACCTCTACATAAATTTTTTTAATGATAGAAAATAAAAGCAGACACATACACGTAAACACACACAGAGACATGCATACACACTTAACACACACACACAAGCAAACACACACAGACATACATACAGTACACAGTTAACACAAACACACACACAAACACAAACAAGCACACGCACACAGTTAACACACACACGCACACATACAGAAAATAAAATTACACACAAACACACACATAAATGAAACCAAAAAGGCAAAATAATGGCGAGTGGAAATATTTATGATTGTTTTGGCGGTAAAGTTGAGGAATTAATTACAAACTTGTGCAGTAAGTTGTCAGGGAAGCCAGTGGTGCAAGTTGCTGAATACATTATTTCACTAAGCACTTGGAAAAATAAAAAAATAAACATGAATTGAGAGAAAAAATGAAAATGTTGGTAACGGGAAAACTTGGTGGTAAAATAATAATAATAATAATAATAATAATAATAATAATAATAATAATGATTTGTAACGAGAAAACTTGGTGGTAAAATAATAATAATAATAATAATAATAATAATAATAATAATAATTTGTAACGAGAAAACCTGGTGATAAAAAAGAAAGATAATAATAATAATAATAATAATAATAATAATAATAATAATAATAATAATGATTTGTAACGAGAAAACTTGGTGGTAAAAAAGAAAGATAATAATAATAATAATTTAAGATAGAAACGTGCTTGCAATCTCATATATTATTTAGTTGACACACGCTAGGTAGGTTGGTTGGTAGGTTGGTAGGTAGGTAGATAGAGAGGTAGGTAGGTAGGTAGATAGAGAGGTAGGTAGGTAGGTAAATAGAGAGGTAGGTAGGTAGATAGTTGGTTGGTAGAGAAGTAGGTAGGTAGGTAGGGCTCAAACCACATCATTACCAAATCATGTCTATGTATTTCCCAACAAATAATAATAATAATAATAATAATAATAATAATACATAATATATATATAAGC
>JAWZYT010002037.1:0-5000 GCA_034508575.1 Petrolisthes manimaculis | reverse complement strand
ATAACTAACCAGACAGTGCTTTTGATTGCTGTGGTTATCTCTGAATGTCACAACTAACTATATCTGATTTTCATGGGTATATCTGATTTTTACAAGTGTCTGATTATCAAGGTTATATTTGAATGTCACAACTGTATCTGATTATCATGGTAACTTCTGATTGTTACAACTATCTGATTATCATGGGTATATCTGATTTTCACCACTGTATCTGATTGCCCTGGTTACCTCCTCTGACTGTCCGTGGGGCCTTTGGAAAAAAAAATAGACCCGTTGAACCTATTGAATGTCGACGGTGCCTTCCGGACGGGTGATCCTCCAAACCTTTTATCAACTTCAATTTTCCACCTCAAGTGAGAAGGTGTACCCGACCCCCTTCTATCCCCCCTTCCCCTCACAACCCGCCCCCCCTCCACCCCCTTCCTTTCCCCCACAACCCGCCCCCACCTCACCTCCTTCCTTCCCCCCACAACCCCGCCCCCACCTCAACCTCCTTCCTTCCCCCCACAACCCGCCCCCCTCCACCCCCTTCCTTCCCACCACAACTCGCCTCACTTCTTTTGCTTACTCACTCACTCACCCCTGCTCTCACTCACTCACTCCCATTTAGCCCTCTCACTTACTCACCCCTGCTCCTCTCACTCCCTCACTCACTCACACTCCCCTTTAGTTCCTCTCACTCACTCACCCCTGATCTCCTCACTCAAGCCCTCACTCTGTCTGCCCCTTCCACTTCCCCCCCTTCCTCCTCCTTTCAAACTTTTCTCTTCCGTCCTCTCACCATTCCACCCATCCACTCACTCACTCAACTCACCGACTCTTTTCCACTCTTCTCACTCGTTCTTCTGCTGTCCCTTTCACTTCCCCCCCTTCCTTTCACTTCCCCCCTTCCTTTCAAATCCTTTCTTTCTTCCCTTTACCTTTCACTACGAGCTACGAGTGTCATAAACAAACTAAGCAACATCTTATGGACCCAAACCTTCTTTAAAACCTGTGATCAATTTTGAGACTCGGTGGCTTTTGATTCCTCCCTACTATGCCACGAAACAAGCTCCCTCAATATGGATGGTGTTTCGTGGCATTGTTTGAAGGACTCGCTAAACCTCCTCCACTTTTCTGACTACATCACTCCATGGGGTCCCTTACAAGTTGCAACAACGTCACTCTGGATCAAAGTTTACAAGTTCTGTCTGTCTGTGTTTGGGTGTGAATTTTAAGTTGGGGTCTCGTGTCTGGTTACTTGTGCTTTGAGAGACACGGGATCATTAGTAGTGTTTACATTTGAGGAATCGGGAGTCACGTATAATTGGTTCAGTCAGTGTTGTCATTCCTCTTTTCCCGTGCCAGTTAGAAATTGTACTGTTAGGCTACATGTTGGTGGTCCCTTTCACAATATAATCCCGACTTTAATCAAGATTCCATACCGTATTAATTTTATTTAAGAGATTCTATATATTGTTATAGTAAGTAGCATCTCATTCCCTGCATATACTGTACTGTATATATATCCTTCATCCCAAACAAAACACAACATAACAATAAAGTCATGAATCACTTTAACTTGACGTCAATCACATACTTTTTTTTTTTGACAATGTCCTCCTCCTCCTCCTCCTGGTCGTTTGAACTCGGTACTGTACAGTCGTGGCACATAGTCCTTGACCAGGGTGTAAGTAAGGGGAAGTCTGCATTTCTCAAGGACAATTTGCCGCTACTGTACTTGTAGGCATATGTATGTATGTTTCTTGTACTGATAATACTGTAATTTGTCTCAACCTTATTACTAGAACAACAACAATAATAAACGCCATTTGCATCTCAGTTGTTTGTCGTCTTTAAAGAGAGTGTAATTTATCATAACAATTGCAGTCAGAAGCCAGGATACACAATACCGAGTCGGGGCGAGACAAAGAGGGATGAACTGGGTACACAAAGAAAGAGGGAGAAGAGGAAGAGAAGAAGAAGTGGAGAGGGGAAGGGAAGAAGTAGAAGCAGGAGCCAGAGAAGGTGAGAGACAAAGACAAAAGCGAGAGAGGGAGAGCTGAGACTGGATAGATGGATGGATGGATGAGAGAGAGAGAGAGAGAGAGAGAGAGAGAGAGAGAGAGAGAGAGAGAGAGAGTGAAAGTGTGGAGGGAGGAGGGAGTGTGGGAGGGAGACGGGGAACAAAATGAATGAACAGGGAGATTGGTAAATAAACGGATAATAATAATAAACCTTCCTTCCTACCTACCTACCTTCCTAACGTCCTACCTACCTTCCTTCCTACCTACTTTCCTTCATTCCTTCCTTCCTTCCTACCAACCTTCCTTCCTACCTTCCTCCTTTCCTTCGTTTCTTCCTTCCTACCAACCTACCTTCCTACCTTCCTTCCTTCCAACCTACCTTCCATTCTTTCTTCCTACCTTCCTTCCTACCTACTTTCCTCCTTTCCTTCGTTCCTTCCTACCCTCCTACCTACCTACCTTCCCTGCTTGCTATATGTTACAGGGTATGGGGCTGTAAATTAGTAGGTGTCATCGTGTATATCATCCATCCTCAACCTGCCCTTCCCTTCCCTTCCCTTCCTTCCCTTACCCCCTTATTTTACACCACACACACACACCCATCTCTTATATCTATCAAAGTATAGGGGCCTTTATCGTTATTCATCTCTCTCTCTCTCTCTCTCTCTCTCTCTCTCTCTCTCTCTCTCTCTCTCTCTCTCTCTCTCTCTCTCTCTCTCTCTCTCAATTTCTCTCTTTCGTTATCTATTAATTCAACTATTTATGTCTGTTCTTGTTTATTTTCCTTGTTTATTTAATTCATTCTGTTTTGTTCCTCCTTCCTTCCTTCCTCTACTTATTTTGTGTTCCTATCTCTCTCTCTCTCTCTCTCTCTCTCTCTCTCTCTCTCTCTCTCTCTCTCTCTCTCTCTCTCTCTCTCTCTCTCTCTCTCTCGTTATCCACTCCCCTCTGCCTTTCCCTGCCAGTACAATATGTCTTCACGTCATTCCAGAGCCTCTTCTCTTTATTATCACTGAGGGAAGAGTTGGGTGGAGTAGTGGTGTCCTCTCTCTCTCTCTCTCTCTCTCTCTCTCTCCTCTCTCTCTCTCTCTCTCTCTCAAGCAAACACACAAACAGGAAAAATGTTTACGTGGACAATAAGACCTCGGTAACCCACTAACATTTATTATATATTTTTTATACTGCATATTTTTTTTTACTGCATAATACCGGTATATATATATTTTTTTATTTTTGTTTTGGTGCGGCTTTCTTGCTACCCAGATTTAATTAAGGTAGCCTATATACGTGATGAAAACACACACACACACACACACACACACACACACACACACACACACACACACACACACACACACACACACACACACACACACACACACACACACACACACACACACACACACACACACACACACACACACACACACACACACACATACACATACACACGCACACACTACTCCACAATACACACACATACACACACACTACTCCCACAATTTATACACACATACACACACACGCCGGCCACAATTTACACATACACACACACACACACATTACCTCCACAATTACACACACACACACACACACTCAGGCCACAACTGCACATCCTAATACTAAAGTTACTCATTTTCCTCACCGCATTTACTGCACACAAAATTAAAAAAAAAAAAGATAAAAAATAATAATAACAATAATAATCTGAGAAACACACGACAACATTACGTAGCCAGAACAAAAAATTATTATGTACTTATTATTTGTTTGGTTGGTCTGGTCAGGGAGGAGATTTTTTTTTTTTTTTTTTTTTTTTTTTTTGTTGTCTCGTGGTGGTTGGGTACGGTTGTCATTCTCTCTCTCTCTCTCTCTCTCTCTCTCCTCTCTCTCTCTCTCTCTCTCTCTCTCTCTCTCTCTCTCTCTCTCTCTCTCTCTCGTTCTTAAGTTATTTTGTCGATGTTACATCTCTCTCTTTTCCTCACTACCTCTCCTTTCAACTCTCTTCTTTCTCTCTCTCTCTCTCTCTCTCTCTCTCTCTCTCTCTCTCTCTCTTTCTTTCCGTGTGTGTGTGTGTGTGTGTAGGTCACTGTAGCGTACACACCGGCCGCCACACACCTCATGGAATATAGACAAAATCCTCTTATTTATGTCGGCATAAATAAGTTAGTGAGCGAAAACATTGTGTCTCCACTACTGTCGCATTTCCCGGCCAACATTCCGGAATCCGCTTGTTGATGGTGGTGGTGGTGGTTGTGGTGGGAATAGTGGTTGTTGTGGTGGTGGTGGTTATGGTGGTTGTGGTAGTGGTAGAGGGGTGTGATGATGGTTGTGGTGGTGGTGGTGGTTGTCGTAGTGGTAGTAATATTGGTTGTCGTAGTGGTCATACTGGTGGTAGTAGTAGTAGTAGTGGTAGTGGTAGTGGTAGTAGTGTCATAGTAGTGGTAGTGGTAGTAATAGTAGTAGTAGTAGTAGTAGTAGTGGTAGTAGTGGTGGTAGTGGTGGTTGTCATAGTGGTGGCAGCAGTGTCGTTATCCTTGGCACTAGAGAGGGTCTGGGTTGTAAACTGGACACTTGTGGGTATGTTGGAGTACACTAGACGAGACCACCAACACTAGTCTATATGCATACCAAACACCCATCACACACACCCCTTCACAAACACCCCATCACACACACCCCTTCACAACTATGCATACCAAACACCCCATCACACACACCCCTTCACACACACCCCATCACACACACCCTTCACAACTATGCATACCAAACACCCCATCACACACACCCCTTCACAACCACCCCATCATACACACCCCTTCACAACTATGCATACCAAACACCCCATCACACACACACCTTCACAACCACCCCATCACACTCCTTCACAACCACCCATCCTTACCACCACTACATGTCACCACCTCCACCCATCACCACCAATACATATCACCACTAACCCTCTCCCATATCCACCATTATGTATCACCCTCA
>JAWZYT010002036.1:80000-110794 GCA_034508575.1 Petrolisthes manimaculis | reverse complement strand
CACACACAAGTATCAGACAACCAGAAACAAGGAAACACACACATACAGACACAAGTACCAGCCAACCAGTAACAAGGAAACACACACACATACAGACACAAGTACCAGACAACCAGTAACAAGGAAATACACACAAACACACACAAGTATCAGACAACCAGAAACAAGGAAATACACACACATACAGACACAAGTACCAGCCAACCAGTAACAAGGAAACACACACACATACAGACACAAGTACCAGACAACCAGTAACAAGGAAACACACACACAAACACACACCTACACACACAAATACCAACAAACCAGTAACAATGAAGCACACATCACATTATGAACTTTGTTTACTCTTGATAAATAATATAACCTATTTTATGTTTATCATAATTATTATCTAATTTCATGTTTTCAGTAATAATATGTTTTAATACCAACTTTTTACTAATAATTTCAATGTATTATTATATGACAATATAAACTGCATATTCTATTAATTAAGTTGATATGTTTTATATAAAAGACCTGCTGTTATATTGTTATACTCCACTATAAGGAGTTATAACATGATATCAACAACTTGTATAATATCTATGTACTTACTATAAGGGGTTATAACATGATATAAACAACATGTATAATATCTATGTACTTACTATAAGGGGTTATAACATGATATCAATAACTTGTATAATATCTATGTACTTATTGTAAGGATTTATAACATGATATCAACAACTTGTATAATATCTATGTACTTACTATAAGGAGTTATAACATGATATCAACAACTTGTATTATTTCTATGTACAGCCATGGCTGATAGTGCTGGACCAGGGTCCAAGGAGTGTTGGAGAGCAACTAAACAGAGTTCGAATCGAACAAGTGATTTTCCAAACCATTCTCAACGTTGAGAGAGGTTTAGAAAACTTAATTTTTCGAACTCTGTTGATTTTCTCTCCAACACATCTTGGTCCCTGGTGCACCATTATCAGCCATGGCTGTACCCACTATAAGGAGTTATAATATATGTGTGTGTGGATTTTTGTTTTTGTTTCTTGTGAGAGGGATAGAGAAAGAGACACAGAGAGAGAGAGTTTGTGTGTTTTTTGTTTCTTGTGTGTGAGAGAGAGGGAGAAAGAGAAAATGTATGTGTGTGTTCTATACCTAGAATAAAATGAAAGGAGTGAATTTCACACTCTGTGGTTGGACTTACACACACACAGACCTCTACATTTTTTTTTACTGGTATTTACTCTGAATATAACCTGTATTTTAATGAGATAGTAGCCTATACTTTTGGTACAGCCACAATCAAATAATCAATGACGCTTTCCTTCCATCGTATAAAAAAATCAGTATATAATCATACAATATATAATCATACAACACCTTATGTCAACTCAACCCCCTCATTTATTATTATGAGGTGCTGCAAAATTATACCAAGATATTTACTACGATGGAAGGAAAGTGTCGGTGGATCTTTGATTGTGGCTGTACACCCGAGCTCGTAAACTCGTGACCACGTACTTAGATGTTTATGCCATTTGAGCTGGTAACATTTATTTGGTACCCCCTACTTAGATGTTTATGCCAGTTGGGCTGGTAACTTTTATTTGGGGAGGAATCAGAGTAGGTGGAACACCTACAATTTGACACCTTCCCCACACAGTGTTACCAGCTCAGATGACATAAACATTTTGAGGATGTGGTCGCTAATTTACGAGCTCGAGTGTACATTGAAATGTCTTGATTCACCCAAAGTATGCCAAGAAATAATACCAGACGAGTAAAAATAATTGTGGCCTAATATTGCTGGCAATAGTTTGTTGGAATTATTTGCTTTGACTGTAACCTGTGATTTAATAAAAACCAAAAGTTTGCATTTGTTGCATATCAGTGTTGTATTATTATATCCTTTGTTTATTTAGAACTCTGTGATCGTGTATGAAAATTGGAGGCTTCTGGTTCCTCCTGTCTATGCAACGAAACAAATAAGCTCCTTCCACATAGGTGTGTGTGTTTCATAGCAATATTTGGAGGACTCATTTATTTCCAAACTATTTACTATATCACAGGATCACTTAAAGTATTTTTATCTGTGATAGACAGTGAGGGTGAAGTGATACATATATACATAGAAGTAATAAAGAACTGATGATAAACAACATTACTCTATAAAAAAGAAAAGAAAATATAAACACACACACAGACACAGAAAGAGTATTTGTAGAATATGTAAGTTCAGACTTGCTGTAATGAAACGTTGGTATTATTATGGTTATGATTATGAAACATGGGTATTGACCAAGATGATGAAGGACATAATTGGTTGGCTGTTACCGGAGAACACACACACACACACACACGCACACACACGTTCTCTCTCTCTCCTACACAAACACACACACACTCGTTCTCTCTCTCTTATATACACACACACACACACACAACAGTGGTAGTGGCTGACAGTGGTAGTGAACGGACGTGTTTGTGTAGGCGTCTGTGAGCTTTGGGATATTTTGAAGACAACAAGTGGAGCCCGGCTACCTGGTAAAGTTTAATATAAGGGTGAGTGGCCGAGGAAATCATGTCTCCAAAAGTTTATATATAGCTAAAAGTAAATGCGATAGTTAAGGACCCTGTGATCGTGTATGGGACTTGGTGGCTTCTGATTCCTCCTGACTATGCCACGAAACAAGCTCCTTCCATATAGATGTGTGTGTTTCATAGCAATGTTTGAAGGACTCACTAACCTCCAATTTTCTGACTACAACACGGGGTCACTTTAAGTAAAAATAACAAGTAATGAAAGGGAATCTAGCTAGACATAGTTGTGAGAAATTCCAGGCAGAGAGAAATAGTAACGAGCACTAATAAGTTTACAGCTCTGGTTGAAGCTTTGAACAGGACAAATTCACCAACGAAGTAATTCCAATGAAGGTCTTATTGTGCCTTTATTTACTGTCTCTAGGTATTCGAAACACACCTGTATGCTTATTAGTGCTGTACAGTTGAGCAAGTAGAAAGTGCAAATAAAATATGAGTGTATATAGCCACATGTAGCATACCACTCAAAATTTCAGCCAGTTACATTTCACTTTACATTGGCGTCTGGAGTCTTGGTGATTCATTGATAATAATACCAGGGTTTAATTTAAAAAAAAACTGAAAAATATTGCGAAGTGCAATAATATTTTTCTTGCACTTTCTACTTGCTCAACTGTACATCAGATGATAAAACAGAGAAAGGTAAAGAGAGGGATAGTGAAGGGACAGGACGAGAATATGAACTTCAAATTAAAAATGGTTACACCATTTTTGTTTCTATACCTCAAACTCGGGGCTGTAGGCTATCAGTAGCCCGTGACTCTTGTGAGGCACCGAGATTACTGGGTGTCGCACCAGATGAAACAGTAGTGGAGCTTCGTGATGATGTTGGTACCGTAGCTTCTCTTCTGTCCCACTAGATGACGACACCTTATTTATACACGTCACTATCAGGAGACAAGAGAAGTTACACACACACGCACACACTACTATGCATTTCAGGCCTCGCGAATCACAGTTTTTCGTGATTTACAGCCGAAGTAATTGTTTAATAGGATTGGTACTTTGGCACAGTGAACAACACACCCCATCCCCATCCTAATTTTGAGTTGGGTTTAGCAATGATTAATGTTGTTTATTAAGGAGTTTACTCTTAGCATTTTAAGTCGAAGCCATGTGAGTCGGTATGATTAACTTACACATTGCAACGACGTCCAGACCCCATCCCATTCCATCCCTGCTCCCTCACCTCTCGTGTCTTCCACCCTCCCCTGTGTGTGAGTAACGTGCCGTTATGGCAGGGAGATGTGAGAGTTCCGATGCTTCACTCCAGAAGTCTCGCACCTCCAGAAAAGAAAGGTTCTAATGTTTCTGAGTGAAGCCTCATGACTCTAGCATGCGAGTGATCCCGGGTTCGATTCACGGGTCAGTGGAATTGTTGGACAATTTTCCCAAGCCCCTATGTCCCTGTTCACCCTAGCAGTAAGTAGGTACCCGGCTGTATGTATGTATGTATGTCCCTGTTCACCTAACAGTAAGTAGGTACCTGGCTGTATGTATGTCCCTGTTCACCTATCAGTAAGTAGGTACCCGGCTGTATGTATGTCCCTGTTCACCTAGCAGTAAGTAGGTACCCGGCTGTATGTATGTATGTATGTCCCTGTTCACCTAGCAGTAAGTAGGTACCCGGCAGTAAAAACAAGGATAGCAACCTTGTAGGCTGAGGGAAGATATGTTGATGCAACAACACTGACTGCCTTAATGACCAACACGAGTCGATAGGCATAAAGCCCTAAAATTCTTCTTCATCAGAGGTGTACAGTTGGCTCCACTCCCGCGTTTCTCCCTTGTCGTTGTCAATGTTGGGCCAGTCAGAAATTCGAATCCCGATCCACAAGTTAAAATATTAGAAACATTGATATCTTTCACTCTAAGGATATGAATGTTTCGAACTTTTTAACTTGTGGATCGGGATTCAAATTTCTGACTGGCCCAACATTGGCAACGCGAGGGGAGAAACGCGAGAGTGGAGCCAACTGTACGTGGTGTCAGCTGCTGCATCAGCTCTTGTATACCCTCGGTCTAGGGTGACAGATGGTTCATAGCAGCTATGGCTAAAATGCTACATTGTCCACGTAGATGCACGAATGCATTCGCTATTCGCCTTCTATCCATATTTACCCGGGAGAAAGGTTGCAACAAATTAAATCATAGCCTTCATGAATAGGTGAGTAATGTCTAATATCTATCTACATACAGTATATCTATCTATCGCTCACCATAACCTACAAGGCATATGTCAGTTTTATGCTATATATTATGTAGTCTACAGTTGTGGTTTTGCCCATACAGGCCTTATGATCGTGCAGCACATGCCATGGTAGTAACAGAGAGATCACTATGGTCACTTGTATGGTGCAACAAGAGCACTCTCCCCGAAGTGGCTGAAACACCCACCCCCACTGCCTCACTACTGGACAACTTCACGATTGATGCCATTCGCCGCCATGTGCATCGCATGTTTTCAAACAAGCAATCCTTCACCTTTAGGATAGTGGCCAAGGATATAAAGACAGGTGATATCCCCAGTGATACCTCAGAAACGGTGGTGTGGCACATATTGCACAATATGGGGTTCTGTTATATGACCAAACAACAGAAGATGTACAGTACGTCAGGAAGGAGTCCCTAGAAATAGTATATTGGCGCATCAACACTCTCAGATTACTCAAGGAACATCGAGAGGAAGGGAGACAAGTGGTGTACTTTACATTTATGAAACGTGGTTCACTACGAGGATGCACCCTAGCAGGGAGTGGGTAGACACCTCTACAGTCTGATACCAGTGACTCCTACAGTTGTCAGGTCCCACCAGGAGAAGCGCTTTGTGGTTCTTGTGGCTGGTACAGTGAATGGCTTAATTGAGGATTCTTTTTTGTGTTTCCTTGACAAAAACAAAAGTGGAGACTACCATGGGGAGATGAACGCCACACGCTTCATCTGTTGGTTGACTACGAGCCTCCTGCCAGCGCTGGCTGAGCCATCAGTATTGGTGATTGATGATGCACCCTACCATAACAAACAAACAGAAGAGAGTCGTTGCCCCACCACTGCCACCATCAAACCAGATCTTATTAAGTGGTTGGAGTGCCGCAAAATAAAATTCCCGTTCAATGCCACATGACTAGAATTGCTACGACTCTGCAAATAGAACCATATTATGTTAGCATTTTGCAGAAAAAGGAAAAAAAACTGCATGGTAGGCATGGGAGGTTTACCCTCAACTGACTCCAGTCTTCTAAAAGTTAAGTCAGTATCCACCAGTCGTGGAAAATGCAGACTACAATGTCCTTGACATGTTGGTCATCACCATGTATGACAAGAACAGCACAGTGGACAAAGTTGATGAGGCAAGACTGGACTTGTTTGCTTGAAAGCAAAGGCCTTATTATGACATTCCACCGACAAGCACAGCTTTCATACAACATGTAAAATGGTCTGTCTACCAAGCAGGCAGCATATGGGGCCAGGCAACAGTGTGCAAAATGCAAACTGAAAGCCCTGCTAACTGGGGATGGCAGAAAGGCAAATCTTTTTGACGACCCTTCCACCCATTGCCCAGAGTTGTCAGCAGTTAACAAAATGTGGCTGCAAAATGGAATGCCGAGAGAGTGTAAATGCTATCGCTTCAGTCTCAAGTGTACACAGTTATGTGCATGCAAATATGAGGACTACAAAAGATAAGAATTTTCTGCTGTGTATCATTGTCATTGTCATTGTCTAGAAACACTGCCTCACAGTCGCGATGGTCCGCCACTGATGCCCATCCTGGTTTTCCTCACTTGCAGAGCCACTTGGGAAGGTATTGTGTTTGAGGTTTGGCACTGGGCCGTGTAGCCGGGCACAGGAGGTTCATCTGGCACTGTCCTTACTAGACATCCGGATGTGTCCCTGATCTCCTTTGGCAGAGAGTTGAAGATCCTGGGACCCTCGTAGGCCAGGCTCGTTGTCAGCAGGGTCTTGATTCTCTCTGTGGCTGTTGTTGGCAAGCTGTGTCTTTTGCACTGGCACCCCTTCCTAACGGTGGTGTAGGGCTGCAGTGCATGGGCCGTCGGGTCAGGTATCTGACCTTCCAGGATCTTCCAGGTGTAGATGGCCCGGTACCTGTCTCGCCTGCACTGCTGGGAGTACAAGCCCAACTCCTACAGTCTGTCCCGGTAACTGAGGTCCCTCATGCCCTGAATTTGCCTAGTGATTGACCTCTGTACTGCCTCCAGTTGCTGGATGTCCCCCTTCATGTGAGGTGACCATAGCTGGCTGCACTAGTCAAGCAGAGGCTGTACCGGGGCCCTCCATAGGGTCAGCAGTGTCTCTGGCTCCCTGCTGGTGAAGGTCCTGGCTTTCTTGACTGCCTCCACAATGTGGTACTGGATCGAGCAGTCCTCACTGAGTTGTACTCCCAGGCATTTAAAGTGGGGCTGTGGAGTAATACCTTGCCCCCCTTCTGTGTGCAGCATTATTTCTTTTATTTCTTGGTTGTGTCCATGCCTCAATAGTTCAAACTTTTCCTCGTTGAACTGCATGTTGCTTGTAGCATACACGGCATCTACGTCTTGTTGGAGGCAGGACACTTCCTCAGCGCTGGTGGTAGGTAGACTCACGGTGGTGTCATCCTCAAATGATGTGAGTAGAGAGTCACTCACTCCCACCCCGATGTCGGTCATGTGCACCAGGTACAGAAGGGGGTCCAGAACTGATTCCTGCGGGACTCCACTAACCACCTCTACCTCCTGTGATTTGCATTCATCCACCATGACTGCTTGCTGGCATCCTGTTAGGAAGTCATGGATCCAGGCACCCAGCTTCCCTGATATACCAAGGGCCTTAATCTTGTGTAGCAATATTCCGTGATCCACTTTGTCGAATGCCTGGACAATGTCCAGAAATACGACATCTACATTCTTACCCTCAGCAAAGCTGTGCAATTTCCAATCATGGTGCGCTAGAAGCTTGGACAAGCAGGACCTTCCCTTCCTGAAGCCGTGTTGATTGTTGTTGTGAAGGTGATGATCTTTCATGTGCACTGTGATTTGGTCTCTGATGCACTTTTCAAACATTTTGATTAGGTGGGAAGTGAGGGCAACTGGTCTGTAGTTTTTTGGTAGACTTTTGTCTCCACCCTTGTAAATGGGGCACACGGTCGCCTTCTTTAGCGCCACCGGAACCACTCCTCTATCCATTGAGCAGCGCCATAGTATGCAGAGTGGCTGTGCCAGGGCCTTGCTGCACTTGGCGAGAATTGCAGGTACCGCAGCCGCGTTGGGCTTTATTTCTCTTATGGCTCTTTCCATTGCCTCCACCGAGATTGTAATGTTCGTCAGTTGTGCATGTTCCTGTGGTGCAGCCTCATTGAAGAATGTAGTCTGCCATCTCACAATTTTGTCCTGCCTCGGCACGCTGAACACTTGGTTGTATTGGTGCAGTAGTAGCTGGCTCATTGTCCCAGGGTCTCTTACTACACTGCCATCTGTGTTACGCAGTGGACCGATTTGAGACTTTACTAAAAAGTAATCTCTTGCAGTACCCCAAAATGTATATAGGGTTATGTTTTATAGTTCTGACTGCCTTCATTTCTTCTTTTATGTTTTGATCTATGTGGGACTGTTTTAGTTTCTCTTCTATTTCAGTTACTTTGCTCCTTATGTTATCTTCCTTTCTTCTGTTTGTGCACTCCATATTTGCTTATTTAGGGCAGTTCTCTTCTTCATTAGTGTTTTTCTGTCTCTGGGTATGTGAGAGTGCTTACTGGTTAGCCTCTTCTTCACTGGTACGTGGGCACTACATACTTCCAATAACTTTGAGGTGAGGACTTCCAACATGATGTTGGGGTTTTCCCCAGCCAGAACTTGGTTTGATAGATTCAAACATGCTATCAGTAGGACAGGGGAGATTGAGGAGCATCATGGCCTGAGTAAAATCTTTGGCTCTATTAAAACGCCCTTACCATATTTCTTTATGTGGCCCATTGGTAGTACTCCAATTTCTTTCTCCAAATAACGGGAAGCATGGATAAGGTTACCACGTCCCTCCCTGTAATACGCCACAACCCAAAAGGGTGTTGGAACCTGACGTTCCTATGGGACATTCTCTTTAGAGTCATCAAAAAGGTTAGGCCAGTAGTCATTATCACTCTCGACTACATTGGCAGACCGCATTAACTTGGAGAAATTTAGGCCTTATCTTGATAGAAACTTCTTCCATTGTCTCCCATTACTAATACCGTGAACTGTCATCCAGGTACACAATCCCTCCATCGACACACACACAAACACAATCCCTCCATCCACACACACACACACACACAATCCCTCCATCCACACACACAATCCCTCCTTCAACATACACACACAATCCCTCCTTCCACATACACAAACACAATCCCTCCATCGACACACACACAAACACAATCCCTCCATCCACACACACACACACACACAATCCCTCCATCTACACACCCCAGCCTGTGCGCCGACAGACCTTACTTATTAGACCTTGCCACCTACCACGAACAAGACGAGGCACGGGAACTGTCTGTGTGTGTGTGTAAGAGAGATAGATGAATAGAAATGAGTGGGAACATAAAGTAGGATCGTGAGACAAGAATAGGTGAGTATGGGATAAAAATGAGTAAAAATGGATGCAGGATAAGGATGAGTGAGGACAGACAAGACACATGAATAGGAGAATAAGGAATAGGATGAGGTGACAGGAATATAGGGATGGTAGGATGAGGTACAGGAATGGAAGGAGCATCTGTGTTTACACGATTCACTGACACCTCACAGAAGAGTGAGTGTGTATGTGTGACGAGAGTGTATGTGAGAGTCTGCGTATGTATGGCAGTGTGTTGATGTATGGCAGTGTGTGTATGTATGTCAGTGTGTTTATGTATGTCAGTGTGTGTATGTATGTATGTCAGTGTGTGTATGTATGTATGTCAGTGTGTGTATGTATGTATGTCAGTGTGTGTATGTATGTATGTCAGTGTGTGTATGTATGTATGTCAGTGTGTGTATGTATGTATGTCAGTGTGTTTATGTATGTATGTCAGTGTGTGTATGTATGTATGACAGTGTGTGTATGTATGTATGTCAGTGTGTGTATGTATGTATGTCAGTGTGTGTATGTATGTATGTCAGTGTGTGTATGTATGTATGGCAGTGTGTGTATGAATGTATGTCAGTGTGTGTATGTATGTATGTATGTATGTATGTCAGTGTGTGTATGTATGTATGTCAGTGTGTGTGACAGTGTGTGTATGTATGTATGGCAGTGTGTGTATGTATGTATGGCAGTGTGTGTATGTATGTATGGCAGTGTGTGTATGTATGTATGGCAGTGTGTTTATGTATGTCAGTATATGTATGTATGGCGAATGATATGGATAGTGAGTGAGACATATTAGTAACGGATGAGAGGAGGGTAGGTTGAATCGTACGTTTGTCAACTTGCGCGCACCAACCTACCGCATTCCACGCACTAAAAGACGTTTGATAGTATTCACTCTTTTGAAGATTTTAAAGTTATTTTGTTATGTACCTGCCTCTCAATTATACCTATAGAATGCTTAAACAATGTAGTTTCTTAATCTAAATAGCATAAATTATTATTATTTACCAATTCTCCATATTATTCTAATATATCAGTACGAACATAACTTTTCACCTCTTCTCCATGACAGTCGTATTTATTATACCTGTAATATCTTTTTTAATAGGGAACTGAACACATTTTGGCATATATCAATTAAAAGCTAAGAAAATTTGGCCTCTAATGAAGTCTTAAAAACCACAGTAAATGTTATATTGTGGTCATATCCAGTTGGTGAAGTGAAGTAACGGTCAACAAATTATTCGTGTTTACCTTATGCGTGATTATTACCTATACTTTAAAGGCGATTATCTCGCTTAAGTGGGCGTGGCGATTGTCTGGTTGTAACAGAGAGCTACTCATATACGGGGCAAGTTATAAAGGTGTACGGATGTGCTAAAGTGGATGTTAAGTATGGTGATCAGCGAGTCAGTTGTTTACCTCTAGTGGTGGTGGAGCAAGACGGTCCTTCGCTATTGGGCCGTAATTGGCTAGCACACATCCGTTTAGACTGGCCTAACATCTGTAGTGTTATGCAAGATCGTGTGGATGATGTCTTGGCCGAGTATCCTGAGGTGTTTAGATGTAACCTCGGTGAGTACAAGGGATCGCCAGTGAAGCTTTATATCGAAAAGACTGCCAAACCTCGATTCTTTAAAGCTAGACCTGTGCCATATGCAATCAAGAAGAAAGAGCAAGAAGCCATCGAGAAGAATGTACAACTTGGTATATGGGAGTCTACTGATTATTCTGACTGGGCAGCACCACTTGTTCCCATCTTGAAGAGTGATGGTTCAGTAAGGCTGTGTGGAGACTACAAAATCACTGATAACCAGGTATGCAGAGTGGATCCCTATCCCCTGCCCCGGATTGAGGATATATTTGCAGAGTTAAGGGGTGGACAATCCTTCACCAAGATTGATTTGCATTCTGCTTATTCCCAGATTCCTATCCACCACGAGTATCAGGAATACCTTACGGTGAACACACATATGGGACTGTTTAAGGTAAAACGTCTGTCTTTTAGTGTGAATGCAGCTGTTGGTATTTTTCAACGCATTATCTGCAATGTACTACGTGGTCTAAAAGGTGTTAGTGTCTACCTTGATGATATTTTAGTGACTGGCAAGGATGACAGGGAACATATTCACAACCTTGAAAATGTACTGATAAGTCTCAGAGATGCACGACTCCAGGTAAAGAAGAAGAAGTGTTCGTTTCTCCAACAATCTGTGGAGTAATTGGGTCATCGGATTGATGCTGAGGGACTCCATCCTACGGACGAGAAGGTCAGAGCTGTGAAAGAAGCACCAAGTCCATCAAATAAGGCGGAGCTAAGATCATTTCTTGGTCTCATAAATTATTATGCTGAGTTCCTGCCCAATTTGGGTATGGTTCTATCTCCTTTGTACCACCTAACCAGGAATGATGTTGGCTGGAGGTGGGGAAATGCAGAACAGGAAGCTTTCCGGAGAGCTGGAGACCTAATCAGTACTTCACAGGTACAGCTCTGGACTGATCAATGGTCCACACTTCTTCCACCCTTGCCTTGGTGTGGGCCTCAACGGATATGGTATCACTGACAGGTGGAGGGGGGAGGGGAGAAATGTGGGCGGAGTTATATAGGGGGGGTAGCGTTACCAATGTTGAGCCATCCAGAAATTTGAATCCCGAACCACTTGTGATCATGGATGTGAACCACTCACTTGAAGGTGGTAGGAGAGGAGGGGTTGGGTTGGGGAGAGGGGGGTAAAGCTTCACCAGTGATCGAGATGGAGAGAATTATTGGATCAAGTAGCTAAATGTTTTCTTCTGTAATCTAAATCCAACTCTGATGCTGCATTCCATGGGATATTCTTTATTATTTGAAATGAATCCAGATTTTACCTAATATAATTAACACGACACCAGTTTTTTATGACTAATATATCAAGCGATGCACCACCTACCCAGTGTTAAGTTACATTTCAAGTAAATCCTTTATTTTTATCCTGTATCATTCATGACATTTTCTAAGAAACATTTATTGTGTAACTGGTTACCAAAGGATAATAGTTATAGTGTAAGATGTTAATTACCTAATAACTACTCCATCTGTTCTTCCTCACCCCGTCCTCCCTTATTCAATTCACTGTTTCCTCTCCCTCCATCCCACCATTCCTTTACTCTCCATCTTACCACCACCACTACCATCATTCTGTGTGTTGCTGCATAATCTGTTAATGCGCAAACACGACCACAATAGAAATAAAAGTGATATTTGGTATGCAAATACAATCCGATATATATGACAAATATATTTATTACCGTTATTTATTTATCTGAGGTCAACATCTAGGCCAGCCATTCAGACGCCCAGTGTTAGTGAACCAATCACAAGATTTAGAGGATATTGTGTCACAACTATTGTTATTACTAATTAAAATAGGGAAAAATTGAAATCAGACATTTATTGGTTATTGTTTACATGACTTTGTCAGTTTAGGTGAAATCTCCACAAGTCCTCGTCACGAAGCATTCAAACCCATAATCCAACTGGGTCTGTAGGCACCACACTGTAATTATAATAACCACAATTATAATAACTGTTAACTTATTATAACCTGAAGTTTATACTTCGACCTCACGTTTGCATTAAGCATGTGTAATGTTTGTTTTGTTTTCTTATTATTATTATAAGCACCGATATATGTATTGCTTTAGACCCTTAGCCACGATGATATACAGTATATACACTATTTATATACACTTCTATGAAGATATTAAGGCTTGAAATACTGTAGATTACATATTTCATTTTATTACTCATCAATTTGTTGCTAGTATCGTGTTCAACCACCCTCCTTCTCAATGACAGCTTGCAGTCGCTCGGGCATTGAGGCATCATGCCTCCTCACTGTATAATATATATGGTTTTCCCCGAAAAATCTCCCACTGTGTTCTGGTGTGACGTAACAAATCTGCTGTGGTTCTCTGTCGTTCTGGCTCCCACGTGTTAACGATAGAATCTCATAGATTTTCTATAGGGTTCATATCGCAGTCTTAAATAGACAAATCTATCACCTGCAAATAATCATGAGCAGTAAACCATTCTTGAACTTTCCTCGCCATATGGATAGGGCATCGGTCGTGTATAGGACAGATAAGGGTGAGTAGTTGAAAAGAAATTAAAAACATTTAGAATATGTGCTTCATTATATTGCATTTGATCGATCTATTAAATAAAGACACTGTCTGTTGTTCACCCCCGTAGAGAGATACTGATTATAATTATTATCCTTTGGATATTAAGCAACAAATAACGGAGCCGAGACAATTAATTTTCTGTCTTCAGCTTTACCTGTATTCTTTTCACCCCTCATGCTGGCAGTCCCCCTCTTTATCACCTCTTCTCGCCGTAAAATAAATAAATTTCTGCCTATATTTTTCAAGTAACTGGCAACCTCACACAACCTCCTCTCACCTGTCTTCTCTCTCTCTCACGTCCCCTTCCTTCCTTGCCTTCTGTAGTATTTTTTATCTTTTGTTTCTCATATTTTTAACCTTCTCATTCGTTCTTTGAAAGTTTTAATGACATAGGCCTTTCTCCCTTATCACCCATTGTCCTTCAAATTTATGCAAGCAAAAGGATATGATAATAGTTATGTAGAATATATATATATATATATATATATATATATATATATATATATATATATATATATATATATATATATATATATATATATATATATATATATATATATATATATATATATGAAATGAGAGAGAAAGAAGGGGGGGGGGTATGGAGGGGCTGGTGGAGGAAGAAAGAACAAGAGAGACGCCAATAGCCGTGGCTGTAGAGACGTTTTCTTGAAGATTTATGGTTAACTTTGGGCGAAGGAACTAATGGAGATGGAGTTCACATTAACAAACCTATATAATTAAGTATTGAATTTTATCATTGTCATCATAATATTATTATTTTCTACTCTCATCTGTAGGCTAATTAAGTATTGTTCGATATCAGCAGAACTGTAATGATATCAGATAGGATGGGTGACTATAAAACTTGGACATATGTAATGAAATGGCTATACTCAATGGTAAATGTGTTTCAACAATAATGAATATATTAAACAAAATTATGAGAACCACAATTATCCATATATTATATGTGAAAAGAATAATATTCTGTGGAACGGAATGAGACAATCGAATCTCTCCTGCAGAATATAGGCTTATTTCTGGTGAAGTGAAGGTTCGAGTCATGTGAACCACAGTTCCCTTTACACACACACACACACACACACACCAATCCCACATCTTGTAGCTTTCGCAGGCTTACCAACGTAACACACGGGGGGGGGGGAAATAACTTGTTCTACGTTACATATAGTGTATTATTGGATTACAAGTAAATTTCTGGCCATAACAAGGAAATCATTAACACATAGACAAAGCAGAATAAAGCTAGTTACTATTTGTGAAACATATGATAATCAGTATTGACAACCTATGAGATGTCAGCCTTCATAACCCTACACATTTATAATGACGAGTATTTATGTGCACACAATAATACAAAGGATTAATTCAATAGAAGACTACCATCAGCATCTTGCTATTACTTTTAATACTAACTTTATAAAGATATTACTGCACCTTGTATTCCACAATATTTATATAATAAAACTCTTAATAGTGACAACATTAAAGTAAAATACAATATACAGAAATACAAATTCCAGTTCCATTTCTATAAAGCATTACATATTTGTCTTCCATTCTTCTTAGTGTTTAAAATTATGAATTTAGATGCGGCCTATAGGCCTATATATTACGTCTAGTTATCACCCACAAGACTTAATTATTAATGTTGGCAATCTTGCAAACCAATGTATTTTGAGAGCCAGAACTGTTACATATTATTCTCCCGACAAAGAGAATATATATGTTTGTCACCTTTGATTCTCATAGGTTTAATAAAAACAGTGGATTATCGGTAAATTTTTACTTAATAATATGGTTATGGGTGATAAGAGAGAAAAGCTTATGTCATTAAAACTTTCAAAGAACGAATGAGAAGGTTAAAAATATGAGAAACAAAAGATAAAAAATACTACAGAAGGCAAGGAAGGAAGGGGACGTGAGAGAGAGAGAAGACAGGTGAGAGGAGGTTGTGTGAGGTTGCCAGTTACTTGAAAAATATAGGCAGAAATTTATTTATTTTACGGCGAGAAGAGGTGATAAAGAGGGGGACTGCCAGCATGAGGGGTGAAAAGAATACAGGTAAAGCTGAAGACAGAAAATTAATTGTCTCGGCTCCGTTATTTGTTGCTTAATATCCAAAGGATAATAATTATAATCAGTATCTCTCTACGGGGGTGAACAATAGACAGTGTCTTTATTTAATAGATCGATCAAATGCAATATAATGAAGCACATATTCTAAATGTTTTTAATTTCTTTTCAACTACTCACCCTTATCTGTCCTATACACGGCCGATGCCCTATCCATATGGCGAGGAAAGTTCAAGAATGGTTTACTGCTCATGATTATTTGCAGGTGATAGATTTGTCTATTTAAGACTGCGATATGAACCCTATAGAAAATCTATGAGATTCTATCGTTAACACGTGGGAGCCAGAACGACAGAGAACCACAGCAGATTTGTTACGTCACACCAGAACACAGTGGGAGATTTTTCGGGGAAAACCATATATATTATACAGTGAGGAGGCATGATGCCTCAATGCCCGAGCGACTGCAAGCTGTCATTGAGAAGGAGGGTGGTTGAACACGATACTAGCAACAAATTGATGAGTAATAAAATGAAATATGTAATCTACAGTATTTCAAGCCTTAATATCTTCATAGAAGTGTATATAAATAGTGTATATACTGTATATCATCGTGGCTAAGGGTCTAAAGCAATACATATATCGGTGCTTATAATAATAATAAGAAAACAAAACAAACATTACACATGCTTAATGCAAACGTGAGGTCGAAGTATAAACTTCAGGTTATAATAAGTTAACAGTTATTATAATTGTGGTTATTATAATTACAGTGTGGTGCCTACAGACCCAGTTGGATTATGGGTTTGAATGCTTCGTGACGAGGACTTGTGGAGATTTCACCTAAACTGACAAAGTCATGTAAACAATAACCAATAAATATCTGATTTCAATTTTTCCCTATTTTAATTAGTAATAACAATAGTTGTGACACAATATCCTCTAAATCTTGTGATTGGTTCACTAACACTGGGCGTCTGAATGGCTGGCCTAGATGTTGACCTCAGATAAATAAATAACGGTAATAAATATATTTGTCATATATATCGGATTGTATTTGCATACCAAATATCACTTTTATTTCTATTGTGGTCGTGTTTGCGCATTAACAGATTATGCAGCAACACACAGAATGATGGTAGTGGTGGTGGTAAGATGGAGAGTAAAGGAATGGTGGGATGGAGGGAGAGGAAACAGTGAATTGAATAAGGGAGGACGAGGTGAGGAAGAACAGATGGAGTAGTTATTAGGTAATTAACATCTTACACTATAACTATTATCCTTTGGTAACCAGTTACACAATAAACGTTTCTTAGAAAATGTCATGAATGATACAGGATAAAAATAAAGGATTTACTTGAAATGTAACTTAACACTGGGTAGGTGGTGCATCGCTTGATATATTAGTCATCAAAAACTGGTGTCGTGTTAATTATATTAGGTAAAATCTGGATTCATTTCAAATAATAAAGAATGTCCCATGGAATGCAGCATCAGAGTTGGATTTAGATTACAGAAGAAAACATTTAGCTACTTGATCCAATAATTCTCTCCATCTCGATCACTGGTGAAGCTTTACCCCCCTCTCCCCAACCCAACCCCTCCTCTCCTACCACCTTCAAGTGAGTGGTTCACATCCATGATCACAAGTGGTTCGGGATTCAAATTTCTGGATGGCTCAACATTGGTAACGCTACCCCCCCTATATAACTCCGCCCACATTTCTCCCCTCCCCCCTCTACCTGTCAGTGATACCATATCCGTTGAGGCCCACACCAAGGCAAGGGTGGAAGAAGTGTGGACCATTGATCAGTCCGGAGCTGTACTTGTTCACTACAATCCAGACCTACCTCTCCGGCTTGAATGTGATGCCAGTCCCCGGGGCTTAGGTGCTGTGCTCTCGCATAAATTCTCAGATGGTACTGAACGACCTGTGGTGTTTTCCTCCCGCACCCTTACTAAAGCAGAGTCTAACTATTCCCAGATTGATAGGGAGGGGCTGGCTCTAGTTTTTGGTGTGATTAGATTTCATCAGTACATATATGGTAGAAATTTCACCTTGATAACGGACCACAAGCTTACCTGTTTGTAAGAGAGGCAGCTTCCCCTACCATGGCATCTCCTCGTGTTCGTCGGTGGGCACTCACGTTATCTGCCTATGACTACAATATTCAGTACAAGAAGGGCAAAGACAATTCGAATGCAGATGCCCTTAGTCGTCTTCCACTTCCTGATCTGCCGAGACGTGTTCACACCCCGGAGAAGCTGAATTTAGTGATTGGAATGCTGAACTCCAGTCAAGTTGTGAGCGACGATGCCATTCGGCGGGAGACCAGACGTGAGCCAATCCTTTCACAAGTGTTACAATGGGTACGATGGGGCTGGCCAGGTAAGGATCCAGGGGGTGTCTATGGGCCTTATTACATCAGGAGGTATGAAATATCACTTAAGGATGGGTGTCTCCTGTGGGGTTCACGTGTAATAATACCAGAAGGATCCCGAGGTGCTGTGCTGGGGCTACTTCATGACACTCACATTGGTATAACTCGGATGAAAGCATTAGGTCGTAGTTACGTGTGGTGGCCTGGCATAGACAAGGACATTGAGGGTACTGTGAAAGCTTGCCAAGAATGTGATAAACATCAAAACGCCCCTGAATTGGCAGAGCTGCATCCTTGGGAGTGGCCTTCTGTTCCCTTGTCGAGAATACACGTAGACCATGCTGGGCCATTTATGGGAAAATTGTTTCTTATTGTGGTTGACTCTCACTCAAAGTGGATGGAAGTTAAATTAGTATCTAGTACCTCAACTAATGTTGCAATAGATGCATTAACTTCCATATTTGCTACGGATGGTCTCCCTGTAACGTTAGTCAGTGATAATGGAACTGCTTTTACTAGCGAAGAATTTGGTAAATACTGTGAGAAAAGTGGCATCAAGCACATCAGATCTGCCCCGAGACACCCCTCTACGAATGGTCTAGCTGAGCGAGCGGTCCAGACTTTCAAATCCTGTATGAAAAAGATGGAGGAATCCCTGCCTTGGAGTGTTCGTTTAAACCGGTTTCTGTTCAAGTATAGGAATACTCCTCAAAGCACTACTCAGCAAACCCCTTCGCAGTTGCTCATGAACCGAGAGATACGGACTCCTCTCTCCATGATTCCGGGTGACCTCACCACCAGGATTCTAAGGAAGCAGGAAGCTCAGTGTAAGGCTCACGATGGGCGTGTCAAGACCCGGTATTACATAGAAGGAGATCAGGTGTACACGCATTTTGGTGGGCCAAAGTTCGAGTGGGTTCCTGGAACTATCCAGTCTGCAACAGGTCCACTGTCTTATATAATCAAACTTGTTGACGGCCGTGTGGTAAAGAGGCATGTTGACCACATAAGGAGCCGCCACACCACAGTCATACCAAGACCTAATGATGATGAGGTAGTACCCGAGCCCCTGCTTAATGAACCACCTCCATGTTTCCCTGTTGAAATCCCTCCACATTCTCCTGCACCGAGAGTTTCAGTTCCTAGGGTCTCTGCTCCTGGGGTTACGAATTCTTCAGAACCAAGTGTTCAAGTTCCAGAGATGACAGCTCCTGCGAATATTACTGCAACCCTGACACCACGACGCTCCGGCCGAATTAGGCATCCTCCTGATCGTCTTGAATACTATCAATGAGTATACTGTGTGTTGTAATTATGGATTGCCTAGAATTGCTAAATGTTCCGGTTTCACCTTCATTAGAGGGCTACTTATAATAACTTACTTAATACTTACTTATATGAGTCACTTAGACTCTCAGACTTACACCCGTCACATGATGCTCCAATACTGCTGACCTACGCTTGAACAGGAAGAGAATGGGACTCACTGACTGTGGGAACCACTAACACGCCAGCATAAAGTGACGACACAAGTCAAGGGAAGCGCCCTAATTGCGCTCCTATAGCCTCAGTAAGCTACCGATAACCGACCCGATCACAGGTTACTCTAGCGTGTTATCTCTCTTTAAAGTTAGCTTCCTAGCCTAGCTTAAACCCGTGCAAGCTACATATTGTGACTCTGTATCCTAACTCGTGTTATAAATAAAAAGTGAGTAAACTACTTTAACTTTGTTGTATCTTCTCAAACCATAATAGTTATAGAAAACCTAATAATTAAAATCAAACTCCGAAGAGACAACAAAGACACTACAAAGACAAACCAGTCGCCAGCCACCCTACCTATATCGACTCATATGTTTGGAAGTAAGTAAGTCTTTCTTACACCAGAACATTTGGTGAACAGCGGTGGGATACGAAATAAATGGTTTATAATAAAGGAGAAATACAAACAGTAAAAAGCAAGGGAACCGAGAAAAGAGCACAAAGGGTAAAAGAGAAGTAAGTGAAGTTAAGCGAGACAGAGTGAGAAGAGGTTACAGAAGTGAGACGAGTGAGAGCAAGAGGTCACACTGGGTCAACCCAACTCAGCACCTCATAGCCACAACAAGCTAGCCTCTCTCGACCCCTCACAGTAGCCAATGGTGACGTCATCGACCCTGCCACCTTAAACCACACACTCGTGGCTATTACGTCATCGTTATACTCATTGTCACTCTGCCAGGCGTGGTTATGGTACGACATCACTACATCACTATACCTTCTATGCTTAACCATATAGTATAGTCAAAGGGAAGTGATAATCGAACTTCAACTTCATCTTACGGGATTATAACTCACCACTCAGTGCAACACAACTAAGGAAGGACGTAAGCGTGGTTATGGTACGTCATCGCGACTACAACTGAAATAATAACCTAATACAACAACGTTTATTCCTATAATATGGTCAGTGCTAGGTACATATAATTATATATTACAAATATATAACACACACAATCCTACATCATCACACTAGGATATAATATTATATGTACACGTATTTAACAATATTTCCTCATTACACATTCTATGTATTCATAATTGTGAGTATTAATATGTGCGTATGCCTTCACGTATATATATACAGATGTGTTCTTGTTATTTTTCAAGCAAAAAGTGACAGGGAATGAGTGAAAGAATACGTATACTACCGCACTATAACTAACACTAGTTAAGCAAGCGAACACGTAGCTTGGCAATACTAACAAAGTAGTGAAAGCTTAGTTGATTCAACCGAGATAACTAATTAAAGTGTAAGTATTATGCAAAGTGCAACTTCTCTCTTGAGTAAATATCATTGCACTAGATTTAGACATACAAGGTAGAGAATTAACCACTAATATTCTTCCTACTAAATCTACATAATTAACTGACTCGTTACTAATAACCTACACCTGTATAACACTTAGTAACTTCACCTAGTAACACGAGATCAGAACGTACTTATTCTACGGCTTCACAAACTAACACTTCATCAACAAAATAGCAATTAACACTTCATCATACACCGTGGCAACGAATAATAACTCTACAACAACAACAATGGCAACTAATAATAACACTTCATCTACTATTACTAATGTTTCATCCCAAACTCATGCAGTGAAATCAGTCACTTGGGACATTGTTACTTATATTGTTCATTTTTTTCTTAAGGTTGTAATTTTCATGTGCATATTCCAGTTACTACAGACTACAAATGACAACATAAGCTTCGTAAGTGGACATAGTAAACCAGACTTTATTGCTAGGACATTACTGACCGCAACTGCACTCACCCATCCAGATATCTTATTTAATTTTCTTCTATGTTGTGAAAGCCTCATAGATGTTATCGGTAGGGGGCAGTTAGGCAGTCCACTAGCAGGGGTACACAGAATGGTTAGAGGTATAGTGAGTAATTGTGTAACAGTCAAACTAAGTAGGACTCTAGCGTTAGTAGGTTCGACCATTAGCAATGCTAAACAACTCTTGTGGGGGTCAGAGTGGTTGAACAAACAAGTAAATGTACCTAGAGCCTTACCTGTAGCTGTAAACACACACACAAACACTCAAACAAGCACTTCACACACACCACACACTACAAACTTCACACCACAGAGCACGAAGAAGAAGCCTTATTGTATGATCTGTAGGAAATATGGACACAGCCTAGAAAAATGTTACTTTGATAAGAATAATCTCTCAAATGCCAAAAGTAAGAATAATAATAATAATAATAATGTAGTAAGTGAAAGTGACAACAAGCCAAGTAATCAGTTTTGCATTATTCATAACAGTGTGACACATAACACAGATAAATGTAGAGTAACGTTGAATGTCAGGTATGAAGTCAATAACAAATGTGCAAAAACAGGTGAAGATTTTATCAAACAAAACACTTCACATTAATTACATAATAAATAAATATACTTGTTGCTGCTTTGGTTAAAGTGGATATTCTTTCACTTCCTTGTAACATGGGGAATACAAATGTTTCTCTAGCTGTAGATACAGGAGCTTGTGTCTCCTTTACTTTCTGAAGTAACATTTAAACGGCTGTTAAGGGAAAACCGCAGTAACGATGGACTATCCAGCCATCAGATTTAAACATTTAACTACCTTATCTGGTAGTAGACTAGTCACTAAAGGAATAGTACAATTTCCTATCACACTTTCATTAAGTAGTCATAGACTAGAATGTACCTTCTATAAATGTGAAAACTTCCGTTTACCAACTGATGGTCTATTGAGTTAAAAGAATTAATCGAACATAACCTTGACATTGCAATCTCACTACAGTTAATTATTTTTCAAGGTCGGCTGTACCCATGTTGACATGTTGACCTCTGAGTCATCAGTCACCAGCCAGCTGGGTGCTGGGGCACTCAAGGGAGAATGTGACTCACACATTAAACTGGCAGGCACAGTCAAAAGTACTACTCAATTACCAATTAAAGGGTTTTCTATCATTAAGGTACAAGTGAAAGGTGATGATTGAAGGAAATCAAACCATATCCTTAAGTGAAACATGTAGAATAATTAATGTCATTATGTCCATAATTTCTCTGATACAAGAAGACAACTTCATTGAAGCTCTAATTTTTAACAAGGTTAATCTGGCAGTGAACATTAAACCAGGTACTTATATAAGTGACTTTCTTGTGTATATTAAATCCATAGAGTGGAAAAAGAATCTCCTCCCTTAGCCAACATACACATTGTTGATGAATTGCAATTACGAAAACTACTAATGAATTAAGTGAGCATGTGAAAGTAAATGATTTTCCTTCACATCGCACACAGCTTTTACACACATTAGCTAATCACAGGTCAGCTATATTGCCTTACCTGGTGAGCGGTTGGGGAAAACAACACTAGTAAAACATCATATAAAATTAACTGACACAGATCCAGTATATGTTAAAGCTTATAGATTACCTCATAGTCAGAGGCAAATAATGAATAAAATTGTGGATGATATGTCAAAAGAAGGAACAGTCCTTATAACAGCCCATTATTTTTAGTAACTAAGAACACAGGCGATTTCCGTCCTGTTATAGATATTAGGAAGATAAATGAAAAAAAACTGTCAAGGATAGGTGCCCATTACCTGTGCTTAATTAAAGATATCCTCAGGGAGATTGGGGAAAATAACCGAGTCTTTACTAGTCTTGACTTAGTGGATATTGGCAAGTAAAATTAAATGACCAATCCAATCCTGAATACCCAGATGACTTAATTATTGTCAGCCTGATGTAAATTCACACCTTCAGAACTGGATAGAGTTTTTCAGCGACTGCAGGATGTTGGATTAAAGGTTAAGGCTGAAATAGAGTTTTTTGGGTCATAAAGTAAATAGTAAAGGAATTTTCTCAACCTACTACAGTAAAGTAAATAAGGAGTTTCCTTGGATTAGGTTCATATAACAAGTCATTCATAATGATTTTTGCTAAAATAGCCAACCCACTAATAAAACTCCTGAAGAAAGATATCGAATTAAGTGGTCACAAACAGAGTAGGATAGCTTTGATCAGTTAAACTTAGCTTACATTCTACTCCTATCTTAAGTTACCCAGAACCTTCCGTTTTCTCTCTGTACTGAAGCATCAAACGATGGTTTACGCCCTGTCCTTATGCAGCATACCACAGAAGGATGTTGCAGGGCTTGTGTATATCCCAGTCGGGTGGTGAAGGATACAGAGAAGAAATATAGCGTCACGAATTTGGAAGCTATAGCGGTGGTTTGGGCCTTAAAGACCTTCAGGGAAATAATTCTAGGGTATCCTATCACCGTATTCATGGTAAAGAAAGTAAAAAAAAAAAATTGACAGGTCAGTTAGCCAGATGGTATCTCAGAGTTTCAGCCTATAATTAAATATCTTCCGGGGCGTTTTAATAAAGTTGCAGATAACTTATCTCGCAATAGATCAGCTGCTGCTGTCATTCCCACTAACAGTGATGTAGACTTCAATGTGGAACTTGTTAGAACTGAACAAATGAAAGATAAATTTTGGGCAAGGGTCATTTATGCTTTGGTTCCAGGGGACGAAGAAACTAACCTACCGGAGTTACCCATTCCACTAACACAGTTTGAGGTAATAGATGACACTTTGTTCAGGAAACTTGAGAAACAGACTAACATTTCTTCACAAGTAGTAGTCCCTGATACACTAATCAAGACTGTACTAACACTAATGCATAATCATCCACAAACCAGAAAAATATTAAGAATGGTGAATCATGTCATGCTCATAAAGGTAATACAATGGGCCCAGCTCCAATTTTAAATTACCCAATACCTGAAAAACATGGGATGTAACTGGTATAAATATACTAAGCTTACCACACAAGAGAATTTAACGAAGGTAACGAATTTAATTTGTCAGTACACCACACCTAGGGTGATACTAACCGACAATGGTAAAGAAATTACTAATAATTGTTACACAACATATGTGATCAATATCATATAAAGCAAACTTTTATAACAGCATATCATCCAGCAAGCAATCGCAAGATACTTGAAGTTTTGCGACAAATGGCTAATCCTATGCACGGATCATGGGAAGACTGGAATTCTTTACAGCTGCCTCCATTAAAGGTTCCATAAACTCATCAGTGGGCAAGTCCCCGCATTATATTCTATTTAACAGACAAACGACCTCCATATTAAATCATTACTGGAATTTTCCTCCAGCATATAATATGGATGACTACAAGTGTTTAATAACATCCATTAGGAAGTCAGGAATCACCTAAAAGGTAGTAGGCAGGAGATGTAGATCAAACAACATACTCAAGCTGTGAATTTAGGTAGATATTGCTGTAGGGGAAAATGTCATGATAAAATCCCCAGAAAGAGTATCAAAGTTAACTCCAAGTTTGTTGGTCCGTATGAAATAATTGACATCACCATGGAAATAGAAATAAAATAAAAATAAAATGTATAAAAACGGGGAAGGTAGAAATAATGCATGTAGATAGAAGTAAACAGATAAACTTAAATGAACCATCTAAAATATAAACAGCACAAGCACAAGAAATACTAACCTCCACTCCCACATATCTGTCTTCAAACACACACACAGACAAAAACTAAGGTCTGCAACATAAACTAAATAATGACATTTATTTCAAATGGGAAACAAGATTCTATTACTGTTTTTGCTAGGTATAGCGCGTGTTACACTTGCCGAACAAACAGCAGTTACAGTCCAAGTACTGAAGCCAGGTGCGCTTCAGGTGCTTTGGTTGAAAATAGAGTAAAAGTCTTGATAGTGGAAGATTTAGTTACTGTACATACAACTGGAAGTTCACGGATTGCTAGAAATGCCAAAGATAATTTTAAACCTTGGACAACATGTATCAGTCTTACACAGACATATAGAAACTGCTCATGCTCGTCGTCAGAGACGTGGCCTTTTTTTTTTTAATTTTATGGGTTTGTTGAGTAACCAGTTGTTGGGACAGCAATGGCCGATGATGTCATTGTCTTAGGTAAGAAACTAGGGGAGGTAATTACTGCCCTAGGGCAACAGAAAAGAATTGTCATTCAAACTTAAGAAGCTCTGGCCGATGATGTCACTGTCTTAGGTAAGAAACTAGGGGGGGTAATTACTACCCTAGGGCAACAGAAAAGAATTGTCATTCGAACTTAAGAAGCTCGGCAACACCTACGACACAAACCCATGAAATAATTGAACGAACTAACTAACCAACTATCTTCTGTGCTAAACGAATTAATTGGAATAATACCTAACATTGAACTCATCCAATTAATTAGTGAGTACATAGCAGCCATTGACATAGCTGTTCAGAAACTTAATTATTTAAAGGAAGTAGTCATAAGTGACTTGGTAGATACTGGATTGGGTAGAGTAAACTCGAAGTTGTTACTTCTATGGCAGTCGCAGGCAGCAGTGGAAATAGCTATAAAAACTTAAAAGCTTAACCCTATATTTACCCTATCTGACGTGGAATATTACTACTCTATCATTGGACTCATTCTAACTGAGACAAGATTCTATTACAGTTTTTGCTGGGTATAGCACTTGTTTCACTTGCCCAACAAAAAGAAGTTACAGCCCAAGTACTCTGGCCAGGTACTTTGGTTGAACATAGAGGAAAAGTCTTAAATATTCCTTATAAGTCAAAAACGTCAATTAATATTTGGGAATTACGACCATTTCCAATTAAGAGTAAAATAATACCCTGCTGGTTGTAGACAAGTTATACATAGTCTCATCTGAAGATTATACTGCCATAGACACTTTGGAAAAACATTCATTGGATGACTGTCACACATCATACTTACACTTGCATGTACTGTATGTCCTGCTTATATGTTTACTTAGAATTTAGCAAACAAGGCACAGTGTTACCTTTCATTCATAATGCCAGACTCAACTCTTCCCACATCTTACTGTACTTTCAAAACTGTCAGTAATATTTCCTACCATGAGCACTTCAGTACTAACCACTACTACTACACAAACAGAGAATAAGTGTGATATTATTTAGCAATGGTAAGTCCAACACGTTTGGGTGGATGGTTATTATATGGCTCAGGGTCATTGTGAGATTAGAAATGAACATTTTTCTTAACTTACCTACTCATCACCATAAAGCTTTTGTGTCCACACTTTCTACAGAGTTAATGTCAGAGTTAACCTTGTAGAAAACATCTCTATAGAAAACATATTTTTTTTTTTAGATAAAATAAAGATCCTTCAATTTTTAATAGACTCAGAGTTTACCTCAAAGTTGAATAATTTGTTACCTTTACATCTCATAAGAGAAGTTGTATTACCTCTACACATCATACCTGCACTAATGTTAATTGTTGTACTATTGTATTTAGCTGGTGTATACGGAAGGTGTACGCTTGGTACCAACAATTATTAGCTCGCGAACGGCAAAGACAAGTGTCACAAGGTAATGAGGATACAAATGTATAAGCTAATTACACACCACTACACATTTAGATAGGATGTATTTACCCATACTGTATATTGGATATGTAATATTAATTATTATCTATAGAAATAATAAAGTACATCTACAGACTGCATGTATTCCAATAATAATAATATCTATATATTTAAATCTTAAGTTTAATAGGGAAAATATTAATAATCAACCTGGAAAGATATGCCAGAAGATAACAATACCCTTATATAACAACATGTAAATTATTATAAATGTTCCTTTGAGGGCGAAGGATGGTAGTGGCCGAGCATTGTTCCAGTTTCACCTTCATTAGAGGGCTACTTATAATAACTTACTTAATACTTACTTATATGAGTCACTTAGACACTCAGACTTACACCAGTCACATGATGCTCCAATACTGCTGACCTACGCTTGAACAGGAAGAGTACAGGACTCACTGTCTGTGGGAACCACTAACACGCCAGCATAAAGTGACGACACAAGTCAAGGGAAGCGCCCTAGTTGCGCTCCTATAGCCTCAGTTAGCTACCGATAACCGACCCGATCACAGGTTACTCTAGCGTGTTATCTCTCTTTAAAGTTAGCTTCCTAGCCTAGCTTAAACCCGTGCAAGCTACATATTGTGACTCTGTATCCTAACTCGTGTTATAAATAAAAAGTGAGTAAACTACTTTAACTTTGTTGTATCTTCTCAAACCATAATAGTTATAGAAAACCTAATAATTAAAATCAAACTCTGAAGAGACAACAAAGACACTACAAAGACAAACCAGTCGCCAGCCACCCTACCTATATCGACTCATATGTTTGGAAGTAAGTAAGTCTTTCTTACACCAGAACAAATACATCCACGGGCACTCAAGGAGGTAGCTGAAGAAATCACACGACCTTTGACCATTCTCTTCAACAAGAACATAAGTACAGGAGAAGTCCCAAAGCAATGGAAGTTAGCAGAAATAACACCAATATATAAGAAAGGCGACAAATCGCTAACGGTAAACTACCGACCAATATCACTAACATCAGTGATATGTAAACTCTTTGAGAGGATCATATCTGATATTATTCTGCAACACCTGAAAGAGAAACATCTGCTTACAAACCAACAACATGGCTTCCTGCCTGGGAGATCGACTGTTACCAACCTTCTGGATGCCCTTAACCAATGGACGGAAGCATTATCACACGGACTGCTGATAGACATTCTATTCCTCGATTATGCCAAGGCATTTGACACTGTGCCACATATGCGCCTCTTAACAAAACTTCCAGCGTATGGCATCATAGGAAATATCAAGCAGTGGATACAAAACTTCCTGACTGGACGCAAACAATCAGTAAAGATCAACGGGGAAATCTCAGACAGTGTGGATGTCACTAGCGGGGTCTCCCAGGGATCGGTAATGGGTCCTCTTCTGTTTATACTGTTTGTGAATGGCCTACCGGACAACCTGCACAACCCCACATTGATGTACGCTGATGAAACAAAGATGTTTTCCTTAAAGAAACAGAGGCTGATAATGTATCCACCAAACACCACAACGCTACAGCAGGACTTGACCCGTTTCCAAAGCTGGGCAAGCAACATGGGAATGAAACTTAATCCAACCAAATGCAAAGCACTGCATCTAGGAAGATCAAACCCTCTCCAGGAGTACACAATGCTCCTAAATGACAACACTCAACACCACATAATGACAACCACAGAGGTAGTGATTGTAGATTCGGGTTCAACATTCTCTAAGCACATCCAGACCCAAGTAAATAAAGCCAATAGTGTTCTCGGAGCCATCAAGCATACATTTAAAGCTATGGACCCCACTGCGTTTCTTTCTCTGTACAAGTCGCTAGTACGCCCAAACCTGGAGTATGCTTCAGTCATCTGGTCACCAAAGCTAAAGAGGGACAAAGACGCACTAGAATATGTACAACGTCGAGCCACAAGACTAGTTACAGGACTCTCAGGGAAATCATATGAAGAAAGACTACAAACTCTAGAGCTACCAACCCTGGAGTTCAGAGGACAGAGAGCAGACATGATCCAGATGTTTAAACTAGTGCAGTGAGTGTGGAAAAATGATGATACAACCTGCATTAAATGTAAACAATCGGGGTCATGACTTCAAACTCCAGATACTGCATGAACCTAGACCGAGGGACAACTTCTTCACACGACGTGCAACAAGGAATTGGAATGGGCTAACCCAAGACACTGTCAGTGCTAACTGTGTAAATATATTTAAAAACCGACTGACCAAGGAATGGAAGAACAAACCAGAACGCTACCACTACCGTTTCTCATACTAATACCGACCCAAGACCGCCCACACTTAAGCCAATACAACTACGGAAGGTCTCATTACCCGAAAGGGTACCTTACTGAAGGTGAATTACTGAAGGTGAATATATATCACAGGGGTCATTTATTAACTCATTAACACTTTGGAATAACCAGGGAATAAATAATTAGTTAAATAAAGTCCATATTTACCCTGACAAAATCATTATCTATTTTGTTCCATTGACTGGTTCAACTATTATCATCTTATTTCGTCATTTATCGTGTTATTTATCCATTTATCATCATTTATCTAAATCACAGGGAACATTTATTTACTTATCAACACCTTGGAATACTCAGGGAATAAATAATTAATTAAATAAAGACAATATTTACCTTCTAGTCTGGAAGCCATGATCACATCTGCTTGCTGTGTTGATCTCTCGTCAGTGTTACCAGCTCAGGTGTTTGTTGATCTATCATCAGTGTTACCAGCTCAAGTTCTCATGAAGTATGTGGTATTTAGTAACCTAAAAAAGTGAGTTAAAAATACCTTAGATGGAGTCCCAAATTTCCTTAGATCCTGAACTATAAGGTGATCATTTAAACATATTTTTAATTAACACTTGACATTTTGTAGCCCACCAATTTACTTACTCTCAAAAACATCTCCCTAAAAGTGTTAATTTAAATAAATCTCCAGGTTTATGATAGAAAAAAAAAAAGATTAGTTGCAATAAATAAAATATGGTTAGGTTATTCATAGTTGCTATAAAAAAAAAATAGCTTTTCATATTCACAAGTCACAAACAAAAATAGTTGCACAGTTTGGAATTGCTAAAAAAAATTCTACTAAAGTTTGCTATAAAATACACAGGGTTTATCAGTCACTAAAAAAAAACAATTGCCCAGGTTTTTTAGTTGGTTAATAATTGCCCAGGTATATTATGAGTGGCTAAGAAATGTCCAAGTGTTGCTAACAAAGATGCTACCTTATTGCCCACACATCCACCAACAAGAAATATATACAAGCAGAAGAGGTTGGAGATAAAAGGAATAATAGTTCATGTAGTAATAACATAAATATACAGTATTCTGTTTTCTGAAATATATGTGTGTACAATATGTGTGTGTATGTATGTATGTGTGTGTGTGCAGCATATGTACAGTCGCCAGCAATGCCGCGTGGTACAGGGGTTCACATATTTAAGAGATTCAGTTGATTTAGTTCCTTAAGCAACAAAGTTACTTCATGTGCTAGTATATCAAGGATACTTACTCTCACACACTTGATTGTTTCGAGCTAAATAATCACAGTGGTGCTATATCTCTGAATATGTGTGAGCCCCTGTCCACGCGGCAGTGCTGGCGAGTGTACATGTATGTTTGTGTTTAGGTGTGTACGTGTATATATATAGAAAGGTTTCACGTGACGTCAACAATCAGCTGATCAAAGTAAACAAACCCGCTAGCGCCTAGCGGCCGCCATATTGCAGGGCTCATATTTAACCCTTACAGTGCCGCCGTCATCATATGCTGATTGCTACAGGGCACTCCCCAGTGCCTCCGACATCATATGCTGATTTCACTTATAATAATTGTTTAAAAGTGGGAATGATAGGTTTAGGTACTTGATGGTTATTGGCAACTCACCACGGTTTGGTGCCAAA
>JAWZYT010002036.1:35000-75000 GCA_034508575.1 Petrolisthes manimaculis | reverse complement strand
CCATGAATCGGAGAGGAGGGATAGAAGATCGCCAGTAGAACGTCCCTGACGGAAACCATACTGGCGATCTGAAAGAAGGTCATGACAAATAAGGTGCTTATGAATTTTGAGGTTAAGAATAGATTCGAAGACTTTAGATAGACATGAGGTCAGAGCAATAGGGCGATAGTTGGAGGGTTGGGAACGGTCTCCTTTTTTCGGAACAGGTTGGATCAGAGCAAACTTCCAGCAAGAAGGAAAAATGTTAAATGATAGACATAGACGGAACAGTTTGCCTAGGCAGGGTGTCAGCACGGAAGCACAGTTCTTGAGAACAACAGGAGGAATTCCATCAGGTCCGTACGCCTTCAGAGTGTTAAGGCCAGAGAGGGCAGAAAATACTTCCTTTGAAGAGATTCTGATGGCAGGCATAAGTAAGTCAGAGGGGGGTGGAGTTGGAGGAACAGAGCCGGAATCGTCCAGTGTCGTCGTGTTGTCAATGGGTCTAGTTTTGTGTCTTGTTTAAGCAAAGTGACTGATGTAGTGTGTCTGTAATCATCTTGCAGTTTTGTTTTGTATGGACTCTAATTTATTGATATTATTGTAAGTGTGTGGGTCCCAGACGGTGTCGCAATACTCTAAGTGTGGCCGAACGAATGTGTTGTATGCAATAATTCTGATGTCAATATTTTCTCTGCTAGATAATTTCCAAATCTGCTAGATCAAACTGAAAATTCGTCAAATTGGCATCACTGAAGCGAGGCAATGTTGCCAGGTCAACTTAACGAAATTTCCTGAACTCCCACATCCATTTTTGCCTCAATAATTCGCTATTTACTCCAGCTGGGGCAGAAACATTGACGGTCTTTTGGGTAGACATTTCTCTGTTAACTCATGAACAGTCATAATATAATTTGCCTGTGTGGATTTCAAACTTACCTGAGACATGTAAATTACCCCTGTATCTGGCAACACTGTAGGTAGTCAACAACAACAAAAAGCTTGGGGAAACTGTCAGTGATGCCAGCTCCCAGAGATTTCGCGCGGTAAAATTAAATCTTAAATAATTATTATATAATAACATTAAATTCCTCCTTCGTATAAATTGTACTTATAGTACAATTTATACGAAGGAGGAATTTAATGTTATTTCATATTTAAGATATATATTTAAGATATTATAGAAGTAAAAGATTATTATTACTAATGCATACAACAAAGTTGAAACAACAACAACAACACACACCTAGTTTTATTAATTCGTCTACACAACAGGTGCCAGACACTCTCCTTGACTTTGTTGATGAAGTAACGAAATCTAAGGATAGCTATGAACATAAGGCTCAGAAACGATTGAGTATACAACATGTAATTATATCTGCAGTGCGGCCACGTTCATTTCTATCCAGCCTTCAAATCTCTCTATCTGTTTTCCTACACAGACGCTATGGCTCTCGCCAGTTAATTGATATTCTAGCAAAGTAAGGAGAAGCTGCATCATATAAAGAGGCTTTACGCTACGTTTACTCAGTAATTAGAACTAAAACTGTGGAAATCAAGAAAGACGGTTTTCTGCAATATATCTTTGACAATGCAGATTTTACTATTCGTACACTTGATGGGTTTGGAACATTTCACTGTAAGGGGTGGTGTGAAATGTGTGACACCTACAAGTGCAGTATCAACCAGCACTGCAGTTCCGAGAATCATGAATGTAAGCAGTTCAAGTAATGCTGGAGGAACAGTTCCCCCAAAGACATACAAGAAGCCTTCAAACTTGTCAGGACTGCAGAATATCACAGCAAAGGCATTTATTTTATGTAGCAGTGTTCATCCAACAAGTATAAGGAACGCTCAGCAGATGGATACCTTATGGATATGTAGAAGTTACCTAAGAACAGTCATAAGCATAAGTTTCTTTACCCCCCTGGCGAGAGTAAGGTCGAAGTCGTGTTTGGAGAAGGATCAGGCAAACGAACACTGGGAGTCAATATCTCATGACGAACGGTGTATAATTTGTTGGATTCAAGTAAGTGAACACCTCTATAGACATGAAGCATTATCCGAGTATTATGAACTGGCCCATTTTGTGTTCGTCTTGTAGGTTTAACCTACTATATTGTTTGATGGTTAATAAGTAAAGTAAAGTCTGTATTTTAGGTATTATATTAAATAGCAACAAAAATTATCATTCACAATATCACACAGTAAGTTTAAGTTTACACACAAAATATATACAATACAAAATTGTTATAAATATACACAATTGACTGATAATTAAGTTACTGTAATATGCTCTGCTCTCTAAATACAAAGTACGACACACGTACAGAGGAGTAGCCTCTGCCACCGTGTGAAGTAGAAGTGTAATAATAGTGTAAGTGTAAGTGGAAGTGGAAGTGGTCAGCCCAGAGATGAGAACACTGGAAGTCTGACGCCTTGGTGGACGGCTGCCGGTGCTTATATAGCCCTGGTGATGACGTAGGGTCAGCCATGTTTACAGGTGTCCTTCCCTCATTGGTTGGTGAGCGATGAACCCTCGGGGTCTTGGTGAACTGCCGACGAGCCAAACTACCACTCACAATACTTCAGCAGTTTGCTGCGTGAACCGCTACAGTCTAGTCCGTATCCAACCACAACTTCGACTTCATTCTCGCCATGGGGAAAATAAATTTATGCTCGTGACTGTACCAGCACAATCCCTGGCTGGAATGGTTACATGCTGGCAGCAATTATGAAACAACCCATATAATTCCCCTTCCCTTCATCAACTTGAACCCATGCAGGGAATTTGTCAACTATATACACATCACTACTGTTTGCAGTGGAATGTACAGTTGGACACAGTAATGGATGCTACACAGCCCAGGTGAAAGATACTTGTCCCATTTGAGTAACCAGTGTCTATTATCAGTCTACTTGCTTTTTATTACCATCCTCAATACTGACTTCTGTCCCTGATGTCTCTTATTTGTCACTAAGGAACACACACCCACCCACACACACCATCCTCAATACTGACTTCTACCCCTGATGTCTCCTATTTGGCACTAAGGAACACACACACACACACCATCCTCAATACTGACTTCTACCCCTGATGTCTCCTATTTGGCACTAAGGAACACACACACACACACCATCCTCAATACTGACTTCTGCTCCTGCTGGCAGAGCAGGATAGCTTTGATCAGTTAAAATTTAAGCTCACAACTGCAACAATTTTAAGTTATCCAAACCATAACCTCCATTTTTCTCTCTCTGCAGTTCTTATGCAACATTCCACTGAGGGTCATTGCAAGGTTTGTGCATATGCCAGTCGTGTTGTAAATGATGCAGAGAGGAAATACAGTGTCACTAATTTGGAGGCTATGGCGGTGGTGTGAGCTTTAAAGACCTTCAGGGAAATAATTCTAGGGTATCCTGTCACCATATATACAGACCATCAACCTGTTTGTGGTCTCTTTCATGGTAAACATTTGACAAGACAATTAGCTAGGTGGTATCTAACTATCTCAGAATTTCAGTCTACTATTTAATATCTTCCTGGGCGTTTTAATTGAATTGCAGATGCCTTATCTCGCAATGTATCAGCTGCTGCTGTCATTCCTACTAGTAGTGAAGTAGACTTCAATGTGAAACTTTTTAAAACTGAAAAAATAATAAAAAAATATTGTCAAAGGTCAATTATGCTTTAGTTTCAGGTGAAGAGAGTAACTTACCAGAATTACCCAATCTACTAATGCAGTTTGAGGTAATAGATAACATTTTGTTCAGGAAGTTTGATAAACAAACTAACATATCTTCACAAGTGGTAGTCCCTGATACACTCATTAATATTGTACTAACATTAATGCATAATCATCCAGGAAGGAATCGCTGTATAGCAGAATCTAGACTTAAAATATTATTGGCTCACTCTCCTCATACCATGCTCATAAGGGTAAAACCATGGGTCCAGCCCTTATTTTATATTACCCTATACTGTACCTGAACAACCACGGGATGTAGTTGGTATAGACATATTAAGCTTACCAATGAGTCATCAAGGCTCCAAATATTGTCTTGTATGTGTAGACCATTTCTAACATTATGTGGTCATTACTCCTTTGCAGACAAAAACAGCAGAAGAGGTTGCACACAAGCTTGTAACTAACTTACCTTGCCAGTACACTACACCTAACAGACAATGGTAATGAATGTTTTAATAGTTATTATGTAACACAATTATGAGACCAATATCATATTAAACAGACTTTCATAACAGCATATCATCCAGCTAGTAATGGTCTTACTGAAAGAGTAAATTATAAGATACTAGAAGTCTTGTAACATGTAGCTCATCCTATGCAAGGCTCATGGGAAGACTGGATATCATTTACAGCAGCCTCCATCAACGGGTCCATCAATTCATCATTGGGTAAGTCCCCACATTATATCCTATATGGAACTGATAAGAGACTTCTATATGACATATTTACTGGTAAGTCTTCTCCAACATATAATATGGATGACTACTCCATTAGACAACTGCAGGTGTTTAATAACATCCATAAGAAAGTCAGGAAACATTTACAGGCTAGTAGGTATAAGATGATGATTAAACAACATACTAAAGCTGTAACAATAGATGTTGCTATAGGGGATAAAGTCATGATAAAAGACACAGATAGAATGTTTTATTATTATTATTATTAATTGCGCCGTAGCGTCAATCAAGAGGCATGCAACTATACGTACAAGTAGATAGAATCCATGAGAATCAAATTACTACACACACACACACACACATATCTTTAAAACATAGCAGAATGAAGTACAAACACGCAGACAAATAATTACATTATGACCTACTTAAATCCACCAAAACGAGGATGGCGTACCAGAAGCTCCTCCAAAACCTGATGGTTCAGCAGGTGTCGACAAACCACATCAAGTGGCAGGCCATGGGGCAGAAATTGTCGGATAGTGGGGCAGGCCAGACAATAGTGCTCTATGGTGTTAGCACGAGGCGCTCGACACAAGCGACACTCAGTGAAGGGAGGCTCACCCTGCATCCCAGCAACCTGCCACAGTGGCCGGTAGCCAAGCCTCAAACGAGCAGAGACTACATTGTGCCTTCGAACCATGAGGCCTCGACGACGGTAGGAATACTTGTGACGGCAGACAGACTCGTAATGGGTGATGGAGATGCTGCATCCCTGCGTCGCCGTACAGGAAGGAGAGCGGCGAAGCAGACTCTAGAGAGGTAACA
The DNA here is from genome assembly GCA_034508575.1 of Petrolisthes manimaculis. Taxonomy (NCBI): domain Eukaryota; kingdom Metazoa; phylum Arthropoda; class Malacostraca; order Decapoda; family Porcellanidae; genus Petrolisthes; species Petrolisthes manimaculis. Next base: position 69,767 of record JAWZYT010002036.1, on the reverse strand, counting down.
TGTCAGGGAGAGAGGACGTCCAACACCACGAGGAGGCAGATGGCAGGCTTCCTTTGCAAGTCTGTCAACTGTAAGATTGTGACATAAACCTACAAGGGATGGTACCCATAAGAATTTGATAGTCAAGTTACGAACGACAAAATCTGCTGAATAACAGAAGAGTTTGTAGGCTGAACACTAGTGAGGGAATGAAGGGCAGGTTTGGAGTCACAACAAATTGCAGCATTCACTCCACGTTGACAAACAAGACTAACAGCATCCAGAACAGCATACAATTCACACAATGTTGAGCTGGAGTGGTTACAGAGACGACAGCCAACCCAGCCCCCTGTTTCAGAGCCAACTGCCGCTGTACAGAAGGCAGTTCTGAATTGGAAGTAGGTGTAAAGCTCACATCAGTTGTTGGTAGCATCCAAGGAAGGGGCCCTGGGGGGAAGTCTGCAACCATTCTATCTATATTAAGACTACGGAGCATAAAGGAAACAGACCTTATAAGAGTATGTTCAGCAGGCAGTATGGGAGGGACGCATATTCCGAAATTGTTGTTAATTTCGGCAACATCTAAAATATCAGCCAATCAGGCGCCTTTCTCTCATCATGACGTCACCTCCGATTAAGCTTGTAAAACCTCTTTGTTCAATAATTAATGCATCACTTAGTCAAAGTAAATTCCCACAGGATTGGAAGACAGCTTATGTAAATCCAATACCAAAAGTTCCCAAACCCCTGTTACTTGATCAATTAAGACCAATTGCCATAACCCCCTCCTGAGCCTGTTATGTAAAAACTTTATGTTCGACCAAGTTTCAGCCAACATATCAAATGTAATTGACCCCCAACAACTAGGAAATATGAAGTCATCATCAACCACCCATTGTTTCGTAAACCTACTACACTTTATATACAGTTACCTGGAAAAAAGAAAGACCTCAGTTGCCTTTGCATTCATAGATTTCAGAAAGGATTTTGATTTAGTAGACCATAACGTAGTACTAAGGAAAGCTACTGTTATGAGAGTGGAGTCCAGTCTAGTGGCATGGTTGGCAAACTTCCTGTGTGACAGACATCAGGTAGTGTGTCACCAGGGTGCAGTATCTATCCCCTAAAGTCCTATTGTCCGTTTAAACGGACGATACAAATGTAGGCCTTGAAGCCGATGTTCCGTTTTAATGAACGCACTAGAGAAAACTGGGTGTGCTATATCTAGCCATTTCCTTGGTAGCACTGGGTAGGTATGGCCTTCAGTGAGTGGTGGGAGTGGCGAGTGGGTGAAATTTTCCCACGGGGGTGGGGTGGGCGGAGCCTAATTCTCCCTCACCATCACCCTCACACGCAGCCAGGCGTCCCCCTCTCTCCTTGCCCTGACTGCCTTCCCCTGCCCCTCATATCCTTCCTACCCTCTCCCTGGGGCTTGTTTACACTTCCACGAGTTATCTGAGTCACTTTGGATAAACGTAAACGCCAAAACAAGTGTACATATGCTTCAGTACACACTGAAAGGGCTGCATGTACATGTTGTTTTATCACAAATCATAGCTTGTATGACACTTCAGTGCATATATTTTTTTTACACTGTTCAGTTGCTCTTCAACACTCCTTGGGACCTGATCCACCGCTATCAGCTATGGCTGTATGTGTATACATACATGTAAAATAATAATTATTATTATAAGTTTATTTTCATGGCAGTTACAGACTGAAAATTTACAGAGGGGAAGATTACATTAATATCAATTCTAAGATGTATAGGTTACAACTTGGAGACATACAGTACTTGTTTAGGTGTTTATTTTTCGCACTAAATTGGGAATAGCTCTTTGACGATAGCGGTCAGTGCGAGGGGCTCTTAGCGACACCAGTTTGTTTTGGTGTTGGGTAGCCCTGGCTGGTGGGGGGACGTCAGGTGGCAGGAGGTGACGGTGGCGTGGGTTCTGTAGCATACCTTCTCCGAACTTGCTAAGGGCTTGCTCATATATGGCTGTCATCCTGGGCAGACTCAGTGTGGTGAGGCATCATTGTAACTGGTATAGGCATGGCCAAGTATGACTTTGCATGCCCTCTTCTGAATCTTCTCTAGCTGTTGTTGTTGTGTTTTGTTCAGAGATGAAGACCATGCTGGGGAGGTGTACAGCAGTGAGGGTAATATGAAGGAGGTGTAAACTGCCTTCAAATCCCCTGCTGTAGTCCCCAGAGACCTGAGTCTCTGCAGCATGTACAGCTTGTATGAGGCTTCCTTGACCATCCTAGCTACATGTTGCTTCCATGATAATTGGTCATCCACAGTGATGCCGAGGAGCTTGAAGGAGTGGATGACTTGGAGTGGATGAGGGCCAATTGTGAGCTGGGGGTCGGCACAGCTGTAGATGAGGTGCAGACATGCATCACTAAGGTCTTGGTGTGGTTGATGGTGACGTTGTTGTGCTCTGTCCACGTCTGCAGTCTGTCAAGGGTGGCTTACAGTGGGTTGTAATCTGGCGTCCTAGTGTTGACTGGGATGCCAACCGTGCAGGCATCCATGTATTTTTATCGATGCTGGGTGTCGGTAAGGGCATCATTAATGAGCATGAGGAAGCATAGTGGTCCAGATTTAGTTCCTTGTGGAACCCTGCAAGTCAGCTGTTGTAAGGGAGGTATGGAGCCCTGATAACAGACCGCCTACTACCTCCCTGTGAGGAAGTAAGCCAGCCAAGCTACAAATTACTACAGTGTGAGATGGAAAGAGAGGTTCAGTAAAGGAAAGTGTTTCATAAGGTGGGTGTATGAATTTAACACAGTTTTTCTAACACCGTTTTCTCCAACACTTGTGATGGTTCTCCAACGCCTGATTGTTTGGCCTAGACATTACTATCTAATGATTCCATCTGATTAATATAAAACTGTTCTACCATATTGCATGGATTGTAATTGCATACAAAATATCACACAATATATTTTCAGGTCCTGTTTGCATAATCACACTAATCATTATTGGCCACACAAAATGATGTTGGAGATAGTGAGAAGGTGAATGTGGTGGGGAAATGAAGGAGTAAAGTGAGTACTGGAAATGGGTAAAGGAGAAAGGTAATGGAAAGAGGATGTGGGTGAGGTGTGGGACAGGGTGTGTAGAAGTGACACAGTGATCATTGGGTAGTTAAGTCACCCTCCATTACAAAACAATATTCGTTGGTAACCAGTAACACAAAGTAATGAATCAGAAAATGTCTTGACTGAAGTCATGATACAAAATTGGCCCACTAGTAATATATTGCAACAATGAATAGAGGGTGGAAGGTTTAATTGCATAACATGGTAATATATTGCAACAATGAATGGAAGGTGGAAGGTTTAATTGCATAACATAGTAATATATTAAAAAAATTAACCCTTTATTGCATACATATTCATTTTTTGAATTAAATTTTTTTCAGGTAGATAAATATTGTCTATGTGATGTAAACAACCTTCAAATACCTTGCTTTTATTTTGTTTTGTATTTTGTAATAGAGTTACAGGTATGGTAATCTGAGGCAACATTGTATACAAAAATAACATATTTTATTGATATGAAAATAGATAATTGTTATGGCAGTAACATTTCATTTATCACAAAAAATAAATAACTAGTAATTCTTTGGTTGCAATTCCTTTCAAGATTAATCAAATCTTCAATAAAAACTACAGGTACTTCTATATCACAAAGTAGTTACATGTTGAGTAAAAATTATATATGTAATATTTTTTTACAATATGAGACATAATAGTCAAACTAATTGTCCTCTGAACAAAACTATATTATCTTTCTCTACCTACATTACCTATGCTTTGGCACTGCAATACTCTATAGGCTAAATAAGAAACAGTTAGACTTGGGTGTGAAACACAAATTAACCTTGCATTTAAGACAGAACACATTGCAAATTCCAGATCATCCAGGATTCTTGCATCTTGCATTCTTTTCTCCAAAATCTGGAGAATTGTCATATTTGTCAGTTCTAATTGGTTTGGCTGGTATTTTCACTGTTGGACCGCTCCTAGCTTTTTCTTTGTACAGCTCCTCAACATCCACAGATGGTCTTCCCCTTTTAGTTGCAATAGATTTTCCTTTCTGGGAGATCCTTAGGTATGAACTCCAATACAGTCTTGCTCTTGGAAGTTTCACTATGCTCATTGTGAATAACATACCTATAAACTGCTCCAACTCACTCTTTGTCAAACTAAGGGGTTTGTTAGGATCATTCTGAATTGCAAACTTGTTTGATTCTTCAACTAACCATTATTTCATGTTATTGTCATATAACTCATCAAAATATTCTATTGGGCTTTTCACACTACCATCACTAGTATGAACCTGACCCAAAAAGACTTTCTATAGAAATTTTACATCTTCTGGCATTTTATTCTTCCATATTGTTCTATTTCCTTTACCAGATGTGCTTGGAAACACCTCATGTTCGCTTTCATCTCCATCATCCTCGCTTTCTTCAACTGAAATCTCCAAATCTTTTTCTGGATCATAGTCATTATCTTCACTATCTAAATTTTCATCTTCAGACTCCTCTGGCACACCAACATCATATGTTTTTCCATAGAAAGCAGAAGGGTTCATGGCTGAAAAAAAAAAAAAATAGGATTAGTTCTAATAATCAACATTACTTCATATGAATTTACGTTACTTGAAAGTAATTATTATTATTATTATTTATATTCAATACGGCATGCAAACACCAATATGTTGTGGTTTAGGTGAATAATGTTGCCTCCAAGGAACAAACATCTCTGGTGAATAATGTTGCCTCAAAGATACAAACATTTAGCAACTCAAGGTCATAACACATACATACAGTATTACATTTGTTTTTATACTGCCTCATGTTCATAATGTTGCTGTAAAAACACTAACCACCTCAAACTAGGAAGTGAGGAGAAAACAAAACATTTTATACACCAAGACCACATTGTTGACTCAATTACACAAGCCAAAATCATCCCAAACCATGGATTTTTTTTTTATCCAGACTAAACAATTAATCAGCCCATTTCAGTCAAACATGATCACTTTATATGCTATGAATTTTGAGAGACCATACCTGCATATGTGTGGTAGTGACACGATTGAATTTCGTGACTAGTGATGCCTCCCTCAAAATCTCATGAAGGCGTGTGCTCTCCCCCCTATGGTAGGCCTTCAACTGGAGAGTCAGCTGTTGGGGCCGAGGTATTATAGGAAACGGACTCTAGGGGAGTATCATACCAAATTTCAAACCGTTTACCTCGGGCAACTCTGAGCAAATGAGAATTTTTCGGATTGTTAATTTCGGGCCCTAGTATACATTATATGAATTGGCCCCCTTATAGACTCAAGCTATTCCCTTGGAATTCTTCTGTTTTCCTTTTCCTTCTGTTTCCTTTTGGTTACTGTTTATCTTTATTTTATTATTTTCGCATATGGGCACATGCGGGATGCATATCATATGTAGACATGAGCATCACTCTATTATCATCTATTAATCGGAGATATTTACTAAGTAGTTATATGAAGGAAAAGAGCCGGAGGAACGTCCAGAGTCCAGTGTGGTAATAGGAAGGAAAAATAGAGGGAAAGATTGATAGAGACACTAGAAAGAAGAGTATTTGTCACACTGTATTACCCGTGTTAAACAAATGGTAACGAATAATGTTACATCACAACAGGGACGAAATATTGATTTTACTAAAATACATATTGAAGTTTAAATTAATAGTTCATAGCAACGGAGGTATAAATGGAAGGTTATTTAACATTGAATGGGGAGAGGAGAGTCCTGGAGGGGAAGTACTGTATTTATAGAACAAAAAAAAACATGTAATCACAAAACACACACTGTCATTATTATGTGCTGATGACGTGTGTATCTGACAACGTTATTGTATTCATACAACGTTGCCTCTATGACTGTAAATGCTTTGGTATATAATTATAATAAACAACATTCTGGCAACATTATATATATTATATTTCTGTGTGCTGGTGTCCGTAAACAAAAATCTTCCTCCACCAATATCTTATATTTCTCGATAATATTTTGATTTCACCTTTTGAACATATTCAGTATAATTATAACTTTGAGAAATTTGTGGTTAAATTATTTTAGTTCACATATGATCAACAATGATATATATACCTGTCAATTCTATCTCAAAGATGACAAACTTCAGGTATTGACTGTACAGCTGTGTTTATGATTCCCTGAGACACATCTTGTGGAGGCAACTTGACCTTGTCTATCTTTACTGGATAGTAGGTAGTTGAATCCAACTGTCTGACCAACACACACAGTGAAGCTACACTTTCTGCCTATCTATTTACCATTGATGAAATGCATTAATTGTTGCTTGTACAAAATGATAAAAGTGGAATGTTGGTGACATTCTTTTCTTTCTCCCTACCTCGTTTTCGTTCTCACTCCATCTCTCTCTCTCTCTCTCTCTCTCTCTCTCTCTCTCTCTCTCTCTCTGTTAACACTCAGGAAGTCCCCATCGTTGAGGCAAAAATGGAGTGTTTATTTCCTCTCTCCAAGGTTGACGTCACCAACGAGAACTTTTGGGTGTAAGTTTACCCTCCATACACACGGGTCTGGGACTAGTTATTACATAGAAGAAAGCAAGTTATTAATTGTAAATATAGGACGTACACTGTGTGTGTGTGTATGTGTGTGTGTATGTGTGTGTGTGTGTGTGTGTGTGTGTGTGATCCTACAAGCTCTCAAGTCATAGATTCTAGTGTTCTTCCCTACATCCTAAAAGTGTGTATGGTAATAAATATTCAACCCTTATCAAGGGTAATATGAAAATTACTATATTAAATTGACAAGATGTAATAACACAATAATTTACAAGGTATTAAGTTGTTCGCAGTACACTGGAGTTTATTATCTAATATGTTTTATTTTTTCCTCCACTGTCCTTACCAGTGACGCCATGTCACTTCCTGTGTGTGTGCTCACTACCGGATTGGCAACCATCTTGTAGTGTTGTAGTGTTGTGTTTGTGTAAATCCTTCTCCAATTTAACCTTACAGTGCTTCAATCTCTGGAGTTTAATATCAAGAAGAACCTTCCACATATTGGGTAAAGTATTTTGTTGCTACTATTAACTTAATTCTGCACTCAACTATGTGTGATTATCTTCCTTTGAGATGCTCTGTATTTCTTTATAATCTCTGCCTCTCTTTATCACTTGCTATCTTTCCTCTCCTATATTCTTTGGTCAGGTTTCTTCTGTGGCAACATTGTTTTCTGTACTGAACAGTTGCACCTTGCAATGCTCCCTCAATTCTTCTTTGAGTAATAATAGGTACACTTGGACATTGTGAACCAACACTACCAACATTAACCATCACATTGTCAGGTGGTATTTTAATATTTTAATATTGATCATAATAAGTTGTTGGAGACCAATTTAGTTTTAATAAATACAATAATGACAATATTAGGAATGTATAGTAAGTCCCTGGCTGGTACAGTGGTAACGTGTTGGCGTTGGCAGATGGAGCCTCGCACAGGTCTGTGAGTTTAAAACTGTTTACTGAGGGGTTACTACCATGGCTGGGTACCATGGTGGGGAGTTGGGCTGGCCTGGCTCACGTTCACCAGAGTATCTCATCACAGATACATACCACAACTCAAACCCTGTAACCTTTTTATTTATTGTTTTAACATTCTATGGTGAAATGGTAAACTAATTGACAAAAGTTCCACAAAGAACACATATTATAACCTGATTATTATATCACCTGAGTTTGTCATGAGAGAAAAATATAATTTATCTCAATTTCATATTTTCTGTTAGTAATATTGTTTTTTGTAGATGCAAACAGTATATATTCTTTACTGTTATATAGCAATGTGATAGAGGGTTTAACTCTCTCTCTCTCTCTCTCTCTCTCTCTCTCTCTCTCTCTCTCTCTCCTCTCTCTCTCTCTCTCTCTCTCTCTCTCTCTCTCTTTTGACGGTGGAAATTTCCTGATAATGTGCAAACGATAAATATATAATTTTTTTGGGTACATCCTGTGATAAGTCCTGTAGGCAGTCGTATATACTGTGGAATGGAGGGTAGGATGTGTGAAGGGAAGGAGGGAGGGTAGGATGTGTGAAGGGAAGGATGGAGGGTAGGGTGTGTGAGAGGAAGGATGGAGGGTAGGGTGTGTGAGAGGAAGGATGGAGGGTAGGGTGTGTGAGAGGAAGGATGGAGGGTAGGGTGTGTGAGGGGAAGGATGGAGGGTAGGGTGTGTGAGGGGAAGGATGGAGGGTAGGGTGTGTGAGGGGAAGGATGGAGGGTAGGGTGTGTGAGGGGAAGGATGGAGGGTAGGGTGTGTGAGGGGAAGGATGGAAGGTAGGGTGTGTGAGGGGAAGGAGAGGGGACAGATAGAGGGTTGGGAGGGAAGGATGAGGTAAGCGTTAGGAGGAGAGGGAAGAGGAGGATGGTAAAGAAGAGGAAAGGAATTTGAAGCTGTGAAGGAAGGGAGGGGAGGAGAGGCGAAGGGAGGAGGGATGTTGGGAAGGGAAGGAAAGGGTAGATAGGGTAACGGATGGGGAGGGGGAGGGAGGGTACAGGAGATATAGAGAATTGTGGGAAGAAGGGAAGGGTAGGTAGGGTAAAAGAAAGGAGGGAAAGGGAGGGGTAGGTAGAAGAGTGGTATGGAAGAGAGGTTTGAAGAGGAGTAGGGAAGGGAGGGAAGGGTAGATAGAGTAAAGAAAGGGAAGGGAGAGGGAGGGTTAGTGAGAAGAGGGATAGGGATTGTTTTTGTTGTTTGGTTTACCAACACCACCAGAAATAAGGGGGGGGGGGGGGGTGTTAGAGTGAGCCTTTGCCTTTGGCGGCTCACCAGTGAGGCTACTCTGAGGTGCCTTGGTGGTGGATAGGTAGTGACCACCACCACCACCACCAGTGTAGCTGTTGGTGTTTTAGAAATAAGGTGAGATGCTGTGACTGGTGCCTCAGGAACAGTATGGTGAGGTAAGACAGGATGACCCTGTCTAATACTAGCAGTGGCAGGATAGTTAAGGAGATAGTGTAGCAATGGTAGTGTTGGTCTCAACATCACAATGGCTGCACCTCTCTTCAGTGGCAGGATTGAATATTTGTACTTTACATTTATACCCCAGACGTATTCTATGGAGGGATGTGCAAACATGTGATGGGATGGTTCTTGATACAGTGAGAGGCTGATATTGTGTGGTATTTGCATACCATGTAGCTGATGGAGATGCTGCTGCTACACACTCTTTATGTTTTTCTTTAGCCAGTAGGTGAGCATCCTGGGCAGACCCAGGGTGGTGAGGCATCATTGTAACTGGTATAGGCAGGGCCAAGTATGACTTTGCATGCCCTCTTCTGAATCTTCTCTAGCTGTTGTTGTTGTGTTTTGTTCAGAGACGAAGACCACGCTGGGGAGGCGTACAGCAGTGAGGGTAATATGAAGGAGGTGTAAACTGCCTTCAAATCCCCTGCTGGAGTCCCCAGAGACCTGAGTCTCTGCAGCATGTACAGCTTGTATGAGGCTTCCTTGACCATCCTAGCTACATGTTGCTTCCATGATAATTTATCATCCACTGTGATGCCGAGGAGCTTGAAGGAGTGGATGACTTGGAGTGGATGAGGGCCAATTGTGAACTGGGGGGTCGGCACAACAGCAGATGAGTGCAGACATGCATCACTAAGGTCTTGGTGTGGTTGATGGTGACGTTGTTGTGCTCTGTCCACGTCTGCAGTCTGTCAAGGGTGGCTTACAGTGGGTTGTAATCTGGCGTCATAGTGTTGACTGGGATGCCAACAGTGCAGTCATCCATGTATTTTTATCGATGCTGGGTGTCGGTAATGAGCATGAGGAAGCATAGTGGTCCAGATTTAGTTTCTTGTAGAACCCTGCAAGTCAGCTGTTGTAAGGGAGGTATGGAGCCCTGATAACAGACCGCCTACTACCTCCCTGTGAGGAAGTAAGCCAGCCAAGCTACAAATTACTACAGTGTGAGATGGAAAGAGAGGTTCAGTAAAGGAAAGTGTTTCATAAGGTGGGTGTATGAATTTAACACAGTTTTTCTAACACCGTTTTCTCCAACACTTGTGATGGTTCTCCAACGCCTGATTGTTTGGCCTAGACATTACTATCTAATGATTCCACATGATTAATATACAACTGTTCTACCATATTGCATGGATTGTAATTGCATACAAAATATCACACAATTTATTTTCAGGTCCTGTTTGCATAATCGCACTAATCATTATTGGCCACACAAAATGATGTTGGAGATAGTGAGAAGGAGAATGTGGTGTGGAAATGGAGGAGTAAAGTGAGTACTTGAAATGGGTAAAGGAGAAAGGTAATGGAAAGAGGATGTGGGTGAGGTGTGGGACAGGGTGTGTAGAAGTGACACAGTGATCATTGGGTAGTTAAGTCACCCTCCATTACAAAACAGTATCCGTTGGTAACCAGTAACACAAAGTAATGAATCAGAAAATGTCTTGACTGAGGTCAAGATACAAAGTTGGCTTACTTATAATATATTGCAACAATGAATAGAGGGTGGAAGGTTTCATTGCATAACATGGTAATATATTAACAATTTTAAGATACATTTTATGGATTGGCCCCATGTAGACTCCAGCTTTTCCCTTGGAATTCTTCTGTTTCCCTTTTCCTTCTGTTTCCTTCTGATTACTGTTTATCTTCTTTATTTCATTATTTTCGTGTTAGTGTCCTCCAGAAACAGTATGACCTTCTTTCTTTCTCCTCATTCACTTCAAACTACTCAAACTCATCCATTAAAATTGGATTATAGTGAGCACATGCATATCATACGTAGACATGAGCATCACTCAATTATCATCCATTAATCAGAGATATTTACTATGTAGTTATACGAAGGAAAAGAGCCGGAGGAACGTCCAGAGTCCAGTGTGGTAATAGGAAGGAACAATAGAGGGAAAGATTGATAGAGACACTAGAAAGAAGAGTATTTGTCACACTGTATTACCCGTGTTAAACAAATGGTAACGAATAATGTTATATCACAACAGGGACGAAATATTGATTTTACTAAAATACATATTGAAGTGTAAATTAATATTTCGTAGCAACGGAGGTATAAATGGAAGGTTATTTAACATTGAATGGGGAGAGGGGAGTCCAGGAGGGGAAGTACTGTCTTTATAGAACAACAAAAACATGTAATCGCAAAACACACACTGCCATTATCTATGCTGATGACGTGTGTATCTGACAACGTTATTGTATTCTTGTAACGTTGCCTCTATGACTGTAAATGCTTCGGTATATAATTATAATAAACAACATTCTGGCAACATTATATATATTATATTTCTGTGTGCTGGTGTCCGTAAACAAAAATCTTCCTCCACCAATATCTTATATTTCTCGATAATATTTTGATTTCACCTTTTGAACATATTCAGTATAATTATAACTTTGAGGAATTTGTGGTTAAATTATTTTAGTTTACATATGATCATCTGTAATATTAGACATTTAAACCATATATACCTGTCAATTCTATCACATAGAGTGTTCCCTGATTAACAGGAATGTATCATGGACTAAGAAAGACAAACTTCAGGTATTGACTGTACAGCTGTGTTTATGATTCCCTGAGACACATCTTGTGGAGGCAACTTGACCTTGTCTATCTTTACTGGACAGTAGGTAGTTGAATCCAACTGTCTGACCAACACACACAGTGAAGCTACACTTTCTGCCTATCTATTTACCATTGATGAAATGCATTAGTTGTTGCTTGTACAAAATGATAAAAGTGGAATGGTGGTGACATTCTTTTCTTTCTCCCTACCTCGTTTTAATTCTCACTCCCTCTCTCTCTCTCTCTCTCTCTCTCTCTCTCTCTCTCTCTCTCTCTCTCTCTCTCATTCTTTTCATGCCTGATTAAATTTCGTCTCTCTCTCTCTCTCTCTCTCTCTCTCTCTCTCTCTCTCTCTCTCTCTCTCTCTCTCTCTCTCTCTCTCTCTCTCTCTCTCTCTCTCTCTCTCTCTCTCTTTTCATGCCTGATTAATTTCCTCTCTCTCTCTCTCTCTCTCTCTCTTTCTCTCTCTCTCTCTCTCTCTCTCTCTCTCTCTGTTAACACTCAGGAAGTCCCCATCGTTGAGGCAAAGATGGAGTGAGTTTATTTCCTCTCTCCAAGGTTGACGTCACCAACGTGAACATTTGGGTGTAAGTTTACCCTCCATACACACGGGTCTGGGACTAGTTATTACATAGAAGAAAGCAAGTTATTAATTGTAAATATAGGACGTACACTGTGTGTGTGTATGTGTGTGTGTGTGTGTATGTGTGTGTGTTCCTACAAGCTCTCAACTCATAGATTTTAGTGTTCTTCCCTACATCCTAAAAGTGTGTATGGTAATAAATATACAACCCTTGTCAAGGGTAATATGAAAGTTACTATATTAATTTGACAAGATGTAATAAGACAATAATTTACAAGGCATTAAGTTGTTCGCAGTACACTGGAGTTTATTATCTAATATGTTTTATTTTTTCCTCCACTGTCCTTACCATTGACGCCATGTCACTTCCTGTGTGTGTGCTCACTACCGGATTGGCAACCATCTTGTAGTGTTGTAGTGTTGTGTTTGTGTAAATCCTTCTCCAATTTAACCTTACAGTGCTTCAATCTCTGGAGTTTAATATCAAGAAGAACCTTCCACATATTGGGTAAAGTATTTTGTTGCTACTATTAACTTAATTTTACACTCAACTATGTGTGATTATCTTCCTTTGAGATGCTCTGTATTTCTTTATAATCTCTGCCCCTCTTTATCACTTGCTATCTTTCCTCTCCTATATTCATTGGTCAGGTTTCTTCTGTGGCAACATTGTTTTCTGTACTGAACAGTTGCACCTTGCAATGTTCCCTCAATTCTTCTTTGAGTAATAATAGGTACACTTGGACTTTGTGAACCAACACTACCAATATTAACCATCACATTGTCAGGTGGTATTTTATTATTTTAATATTGATCTTAATAAGTTGTTGGAGACCAATTTAGTTTTAATAAATACAATAATGACAATATTAGGAATGTATAGTAAGTCCCTGGCTGGTACAGTGGTAACGTGTTGGCGTTGGCAGATGGAGCCTCGCACAGGTCTGTGAGTTTAAAACTGTTTACTGAGGGGTTACTACCATGGCTGGGTACCATGGTGGGGAGTTGGGCTGGCCTGGCTCACGTTCACCAGAGTATCTCATCACAGATACATACCACAACTCAAACCCTGTAACCTTTTTATTTATTGTTTTAACATTCTATGGTGAAATGGTAAACTAATTGACAAAAGTTCCACAAAGAACACATATTATAACCTGATTATTATATCACCTGAGTTTGTCATGAGAGAAAAATATAATTTATCTCAATTTCATATTTTCTGTTAGTAATATTGTTTTTTGTAGATAAAAACAGTATATATTCTTTACTGTTATATAGCAATGTGATAGAGGGTTTAACTCTCTCTCTCTCTCTCTCTCTCTCTCTCTCTCTCTCTCTCTCTCTCTCTCTCTCTCTCTCTCTCTCTCTCTCTCTCTCTTTGACGGTGGAAATTTCCTGATAATGTGCAAACGATAAATATATAATTTTTTTGGGTACATCCTGTGATAAGTCCTGTAGGCAGTCGTATATACTGTGGAATGGAGGGTAGGATGTGTGAAGGGAAGGAGGGAGGGTAGGATGTGTGAAGGGAAGGATGGAGGGTAGGGTGTGTGGGGGGAAGGATGGAGGGTAGGGTGTGTGAGGGGAAGGAGGGAGGGTAGAGTGTGTGGGGGGAAGGATGGAGGGTAGGGTGTGTGAAGGGAAGGATGGAGGGTAGAGTGTGTGGGGGGAAGGATGGAGGGTAGGGTGTGTGAAGGGAAGGAGGGAGGGCAGGGTGTGTGAGGGGAAGGAGGGAGGGTAGGGTGTGTGAGGGGAAGGAGGGAGGGTAGGGTGTGTGAGGGGAAGGATGGAGGGCAGGGTGTGTGAGGGGAAGGATGGAGGGTAGGGTGTAGGAGGGGAAGGATGGAGGGTAGGGTGTGTAAGGGGAAGGATGGAGGGTAGGATGTGTTAGGGGAAGGAGAGAGGAAAGATGGAGGGTAGGATGTGTGAGGGGAAGGATGTAGGTAAGATGGAGGATTGGGAGGTAACGATGAGGTAAGCGTTAGGAGGAAAGGGAAGAAAAAGGATGAAAGTAAGAGAGGAAATTAAAGTAAAGGATAGGAGAAAAGGTTAGGGGAAGGAAGGGAGGATTGGATATGGTAAAGTAGAGGAATGGAGAGTGATATGAAGCTGTAATGAAAGGGAAGGGAGGGGAAGGGAAGGGAGAAGAGGGTTAAGGAAGGGAAGGAAAGGGTAGATAGGGTAACGTAAGTGGAGGGAGAGGGAAGGGTAGGCAGATGAGGGGTAGGAAAGGGAAGGGAAGGGTAGATAGGGTAAAGGAAGGGGAGGGAGAGGGATGGGTAGGCAGATGAGGGGTAGGAAAGGGAAGGGAAGGGTAGATAGGGTAAAGGAAGGGGAGGGAGAGGGATGGGTAGGCAGATGAGAGGTAGGAAAGGGAAGGGAAGGGTAGATAGGGTAACGTAAGTGGAGGGAGAGGAAAGGGTAGGCAGATGAGGGGTAGGAAAGGGAAGGGAAGGGTAGATAGGGTAAAGGAAGGGGAGGGAGAGGGATGGGTAGGCAGATGAGAGGTAGGAAAGGGAAGGGAAGGGTAGATAGGGTAACGTAAGTGGAGGGAGAGGGAAGGGTAGGCAGATGAGGGGTAGGAAAGGGAAGGGAAGGGTAGATAGGGTAAAGGAAGGGGAGGGAGAGGGATGGGTAGGCAGATGAGAGGTAGGAAAAGGAAGGGAAGGGTAGATAGGGTAAAGGAAGGGGAGGGAGAGGGATGGAACCGAAGAGAAAGGGAGAAGAGGGATAGAGAAGGGAAGGGAAGGATAGCTAGGGTAAAAAAAAGGAAGGGTGTCTATGAAGTACTGCCTGAACTGAAGTATGGTGGCTGAAGCAGTCGTATCAGCACCACATGGGAAGACGGCCGGCCATCCTGACCTCCTGTCCACAATCACGAGGAAAAACTTCCCCGCTACCTGGAAGTGGTCTGCAGACACTGATTCTAAGGGTCATGTTGGGTGGTCGTCATTCTGGTATTCTTCTTTCTGCTGGCTGGGGATTAGTGTTTGGCCTCACAGACTTGTACTGTGTTGATGATGTCGGCATTGATGCCTGGCCAATACTCTGTTTGTCGAGCACTGTGCTTGGTAGCCTCAGCTCCACGGTGGCTATCGTGCAAGCACCACAAAACAGATTTGCATACCACTGCAGGTACTACAATGCGTGGACCGTGTAGATTACTAAGGTCACCATCACAGTACAGCTTGTCCCGTATCTTCCAGTAATCGAGGAGGCTTTTGTGGAGATCATACCGATGGCTTGGAAATGTATGGGGCACATGTTCCAGCAGCCTTACATATGTCTCATATGTGCGTGATGCTTGCTGTAGTTCCTCCAACTGGATGTCATCATTCAGGTGCTGAACTTCTGAGTTGAGACACTGTATGGCTGGTAGTGCAGCAGCAGCCTGTAAAGGGATGTCCTTGAGCATGTCATCTTCATCCATAGTTCTGCTGACAGGGTGGCGGGAAAGTGCATCAGGTATACACAATTGCTTGCCTGCACACCACCTGCCTGTAAATGGGAAGGGCGACAGCTTTTCCTTGAGACGATGTAGTCTTAGATTGTCACTGTGTCCAAGGTGTAGTGGTTAAGAATGGGGATGAGTGGACGGTGATCAGTTACATGTTCGAAATGTTGCAGCCCCTTCAAGTAATACCCACATTTGTGCATCGCTCAGACTGTGGCCATCATCTCCAACTCTATCATGGCACACCGTATTTCCGTATCAGTGAGAAAACGTGAGCCACATTGTACCAGACGCAGGTGTCCTCCTCCATGGTCCTGCAATAATGTGTACTCTATACCATATAGTCTAGATGCATTAGTCTGTAGAACTGCAGGTAGATTAGGGTCGAACACTGCCAACACTGGTGGGCTGGCCAGCACTCTCTTGACATTCCTGAAAGCGGTGTCATAAGCAGCAGTCCACTTGATCGCTGGTTTGGGGCTCATAAGAGGGCGGAGTGGCTGAGCAGCTGCTGAGATGTCATGAAAAAAATCTGTCAATTGGTTGACCAGTCCCATGAAAGATCTCAGGTCAGTTACGTTGGCTGGTGTTGTGAAGTCTCCAATGGCTTTCACTTTCTCTGAGTCTGGTGCAATGGACTGGTTGACGGTCGTGTACAAAGTATATAATACAATAAAATGGGCACTCCTGATCATGGAGATACCAATATTTTCCCCATATGAGTTGAAATTCACGAATAAGGGTAAATAAGCGGTGGAGAAACATCGTACCTCACACTGTTTCGTGACGTCACCAGCCCTATGTGTACCGACAGCTACTACAGACTTACTACACACAACACTAATAAATCTCTTTTCTGCAGCGTTTCCAGTAATGTTTTGCACTTTAGGACAAAAAACCATTGCTAGCTATTGACTGGCATGGTGAATATGAAGTATATCCTCCGTAAAAGCACAAGAATACCGCACATCTCCCCTAGACATCACAATCTCTTGCTTTCAAAGGTAATAAAGCGTTGGCACGGCCTAGGCGTCTGGTTGTTGACGTCACGGATACGTGCCATCAACTTCCATTATGTACAACTTTGATGGCTTTTATATGCCAAACAATATATTCCTTTGTCAAATAAATTACATAACAGGACAATTGAACTTATTTATTAACGATATAAATTGTTTAATAGAACATTTTTTTGACCGTCAACCAGCCCATTCCATCAGCTGACAGCACAAATCCACAGAACCTTACTCCCGATGTAGCGAGCATAAACTTGTCTAAATTGAGAGTAATCCCATTCTCTCTACATTTGGCCAGTAGTCTGTCTAGCCGTTGTAAGTGTGGCACAAGTTCCTCGTCATACAGTAGAACATCATCCACCACCTTCACACAGTTGGTGATACCTTGTTGAACCACGTCATCTCTTTGACAAAAAGCATCACCTGTACCTATAAATCCCATGGGGCCACGAAGATACCTGAATCTCCCGTAAGGCGTGATAAATGAAGTTAATGGTTAATCTTCCTCAGCCAGCTCTACCTGCCAGTAGCCACACTAAGGGTCAACGACTGTGAAGAACTTGGATCCAGGTGGTATATTCCTAACAGCTGCAAATGGTGTGGGAGATGTGTGGGCTGGACGGGAGACTTGACTGTTTAACTTTGAATGATCCGTTGTTATACGCACTCCACCGTGTGGCTTGGGTACCACGACAAGTGGGTGGCACCAGGGTGACGGGTCGTCTCCTGCAGGTGTGATGATACCCTGGGCCTCCATGTTGAGTATCTCCTTCCTCACTTATTCCTGGTATGCCAACGAGATCTGTCATGAGGTGTATATAGCAAAGGGTTGTGCATCCTCTTGTAAGTGTATCTTCATGGGTGGCCCCTTCATAGGCCGTAGTGTTGTGTTGCTCAGATCCTGTTTTGTCACTAACACGTCTGCATACTCCTTCAGGAAGTACTCCTTAGCCTGTGAAGGCGTTGTTGTATTCGACCAGGCTGGAGATGGCTTGGCTGGTGACGGTAGTTCTGATGCACTACTACCTTTCCCTTTCTGTACACGTGTATGAGTGACCTGGGCAATCGGGTGGGGAAAACGCTAGAGGATTAGTGCTAATTCTCTGCAAGGAGGGGAATGGGGAATCCATGGTGAACATCCATTCACTCCTGTGTACTACGTTCCTTCACCTGTAGTTGTACCGATACGATTGCAGACCTCATAAGGGAGCCGTCGGCTGCATAAGTTGGAATCTGTGGAGGTGGTTGAAGATCACTAAGACACAATCCAATGTGTTGCAAGTGGTCTGGACCAATGATTGTTGTGTCAGCTCCCATATCAGGTAACATGTCAAGGGTGTATGTTCCTTTTCTGTAGGTAACACTGACAACAATGGGTGGGGAGGTCTCAGAGGAGGTGCGAGTGGCGACTTGGACATGACGAGCACCACTACCCTTGGAGTCCTGGGTGTCATGCCCAGCAGACTGTCGTCATCCTCCCTTAAATGACTCCTCTCCAGCCTTCTTGGTCGATCGGCAACACCTGTCAAAATTACCTATTTTAATACAAATACGACAAATAGTATTTTTAGCAAGGCAATATGGCGTTTTTGCAAAATGTCCATTTTTTACCACAATTACGACTCCTGAGATCAATGGCTGAACATTGGCCCTTAGCATGTGTCTTACCACAGTTCTGACACATGCCTGGAGGAGGTGTACTTGTCCTTACAGGGTACTGTTTATGTTTCTTCTTCTTTTTATACTTTGACACAACACATGCATTTTTAGAATTTTTTTTTTGATTGATGGATATTAGGCGCCGCAACAACAAGGTCCTATAGTGCCAGAAAAAGGTGATACAGAGGTGTGACAGTAAGCAGGAAGGAAATAAAAAGAAAAGAGGGACAGTTGAAGAACTGAAAGCTAGTGGCTGGGGCCGAAGGGGCGCCAAAACCCTATAAGTATTGCCCACATTACTATAGGCAATACCCCCCTACGGGGATACATTTTTAGAAGAAGTGGTGATTGTAGTAGCAGTATGCCTAGCTGCTTCATGGGCATAACAATCCTGTACCACTTGGTCAAGGGACTTAGTAGGTATGATGATGATTAATTCCTGCACTAAATCTTGATCCCTGATACCCATTAAAATCACCTGTTTCATCTGAGTTTCCTCACAACTAACATCACCTCCCTTACAGACATCCACTGCTTCAGATAAATTCTTTACTCCAACAAAGAACTCATTGAACTGCTCACCTGCCTCCTGTCTACAACTAAACAACTCACGTCTCCTCAAAGCTTCATTCGTTTGAGCCTTGAAGTGCCTGTCAAGGGTTGCGAAAACGTCTGCGATAGGTCGTCCTTTGGCACTTGTAGACGGTAGTGTAGAGTGTAGAGCATTTCAGGTGTAAGGCATGTACGAAGCTGGATATGCTGTTTACTTAAAGACAAGGTTGATAAGTCAGTCATCACAGCATAGTCATCGAACCTCCTTCGCCAGTCCCTAAATCTCTGGTAAGGAACGTCAGATTGGAGAGGTTGTGGTGGTGTTATTGTGGGTCTCGTTTTAATGTTAGAAAAAGGAAGAAGTGTGACGTTCGTCTGACTGGAAGGAAGGACGTTCTGTGGTGTCTGATTAACCACAGGTTGGGTCACTGCAGTAATGAGTGCTGCCATTTCCTGCTGTCTTCTTTCAGCCTCCTCCCTGCAAGCCTGTAAATCTTCCTGTTGTCGTCGTTCATCCCTGTTCACAGTTAGGAGGCTAACAAACCAATACCACTGCAGAATCCACCCTATAATAATGAAGCCTTACAAGTGTGGTTAGTTAGGAAGGTAACAAACGAATATCACTGTGGAATGGACCCAGTGTTATTGTTATAGTACAGACATCATGTGTGTGTACAACGATAGTGTGTGTGTGTGTGTGTAGATTTATTGGTTAGTGTGGGTGTGTACAATGATAGGGTAGTGTGTGAGTGTAGATTGATAGGGTGTGTGTGTGTGTATGTGTGTGTATATTGATAGAAGCTTTCATCTGAAGACATTTTATACGATTTAGAGAAATTTCCTCAGAGATCTGAAGAAATTCCTCGAGCAGAATCTGAGAGCCACAAAACGCTTCAGTGTTTCGAATAGGGAATCTGTTGCCTGGAGTAGTTTGGAAGGTTCATAGAGCTCCAGTAAGGGCCCTCAATTTTTTTAAAACTACGGGTGTGAGGTATGATAGAGGGAGGGTGTGTGTCTGGCCACTCTCCACTCCTGCCTCTGAGATGCGATGCTCGACCTTATGCACACCGGGACAAAAGGGCGAAAAACATAAAATGCACAGTCACTAAATAAATCACTCACTTCACTGTATACGCACACGAGAACACTTGTAGACACTTAGAATACCGTACTGGTAGTTAAGGACTCTGTGATCGTGTATGAAAATTGTAGGCTTCTGATTCCTCCTGACTATGCCATGAAACAAGCTCCTTCTATATTCGTGGCAATATTTGAAGGACTCATTTACCACCAATTTTCTGACTACAACACAGGGTCCCTTAAGAGGCACTAAAATCACTTAGAACAGAAGCGACGCCATGATAATGGGATGCTGCCTGCTTGTGGACACTGTAATTCACTGTAAAACTCACTGTGCCATGTTTGTTGTCGAATATTCCATATTCTGTGGTTGCCTGGAGCACTATAGAAGTCGTAGGGATAACGAAGGAACCAAAGGTTCTTTAACACAGTGTTTATTACGAGGCCAACAGTAGGTACACACATACTGTATTTATTATAACCTATAGCTACAGCTGTGCGTGTTAGACTGAGCTATGACAGTGTAGCCAACTAGAATGGTGTTACTTTATGATATCATCGCTTGGGTAGATGATATCAACGATAATGCATTTTCCCCTGAAATGTGGAAGTGCAAGTGTGAAACAATATGAGAAATTATGTGTGTGTTTCTACACTAAGCTACCCACAGTTAGGAGGCTAACAAACAAATACCACTGTGG
This sequence comes from Petrolisthes manimaculis, assembly GCA_034508575.1. Taxonomy (NCBI): domain Eukaryota; kingdom Metazoa; phylum Arthropoda; class Malacostraca; order Decapoda; family Porcellanidae; genus Petrolisthes; species Petrolisthes manimaculis. The sequence goes on along the minus strand of JAWZYT010002036.1, from coordinate 49,101 downwards.
AATCCAGCCTATAATAATGAAGCCTTACAAGTGTGGTTGGTTTGGAAGGTAACAAAACGAATATCACTGTATAATGAACCCAGTGTTATTGTTCTTGTTATAGTACAGACATCATGTGTGTGTACAATGATAGTGTGTGTGTGTGTGTGTGTGTGTGTGTGTGTGTGTGTGTGTAGATTTATTGGTTAGTGTGGGTGTGTACAATGATAGGGTAGTGTGTGAGTGTGTACAATGATGGATGTGTGTGTGTGTGTGTACAGAGGCTATTATTATTATTATTATTATTATTATTATTATTATTATATTACAGACATGATGTGTGGACGGAGTGTAATACTGGTAATGGTGGTGATGGTGTTGGCTCTCACACCACCCGTTGATGCTGGTATACGTACTGGTAAGTTGGGTCATTATTAGTTGTTACTATTTGTGTGTGTGTGTGTGTGTGTGTGTGTGTGTGTGTGTGTGTGTGTGTGTGTGTGTGTGTGTGTGTGTGTGTGTGTGTGCAAAACAGAGAGAATAAGAAAGATGTGTGTGTAAGAGAGACAGAAGGAGGAATAGGTGTGTGCGTGTAAGAAAGAGAGAGTAAGGAAGAAGTTTGTGGAGGAAAAAGAGGAGGAATAAATGTGTGTGTGTGTGTGTGTGTGTTGCAATAACCATATAGTGTATAATAACCAAACAATGTACTGTACAATTAGACAAATACCATCGAGACATTGTTGATTAAAATTACCCAAAATATTAATAGTACCCAATATTAAAAATACCCAATATTAAATTTACTCAAAAATAATATTACCCAATATTAAAAATATCCAATATTAAAAACATCACTAACAACTTTCCTCTCTCGCCAGAATGTCCCGCCTACAACCAGTCATCCATGGTGTCTCAACAACCATTAGAAATGAACAAAATCGGTGAAGGTGTCCTGGAGGTTCGCTTTCAGTTGTTGTCTCCACCTGATAATAATACCACGTGGGGAACAAGTCTCCACATCATGAATCAAGTGGATAAACAAACTCTGGCAACACTTGACATTGATCACATTACAGGACCTCATAACCAAGTCAACATCAAGTGTTCCTGTACTAGTGAAGATGATCTTTCCAATGTCAAAACCCTCACAGGACCAGACGTCATCACCAAGCTGACACTTCAAGACTTTCTGAAGCTTAGGGTTGGGTGTTATCACCTGTACTACGACACCTTCTGGAAGATCACCTACCCATTGTCATTCACCCGCTACAAGTGGGAAAAACAACCTGATTATATCAAGAAGAAGGTCAGTTGTTCTCTTTATTAGCAATGTATACATGTAAAATCATGACAATAATTATCATAACCTAACCTAACCTAGCCTAGCCAACTCTAACCTAACAAAACCTAGCTAAACACTAACCCAACATAATTAAACCTTACCTAACCAAACTTAACTTAACCTAATCTATCCAAACCAAACCTTACCTAACCAAAGCTCATCTAACCAATCCTAACATGCAGTAACTTAACCTAACCAAACCTAATCCAACTTAACCTGCAGTAAACTAACTTACAGTAACTTAACCTAACCAAATCTAATCTAACCTGCAGTAACCTAACATACAGTAACCTAAGGTAACCTAACTATTACCAGATGAATATAATAATGATGTAAATAATGATGTGTGTTATTATTTCAGAAAGGAGAGTGTTGGCTGGAGTTGTCGACTAACAATGATGAAGAGGAGGAGAAGAACCACAAGTTGATGGAATATAAGTGTCGCTACGACCTACCAGAGTTCCCACAACTCCAACTGACAGTCAAGTGTCCAGATAATGTTGAACAATGTGCAACCATCAACTTCTGCAACACCGGTTAGTCTAATCAACTTATATTTATATTTTTTAATTAAATTATATACTATATTAGTATTATATTGGATGTCAGACAAGAATTTTTATATCAGTAATAATGAATGAAAATTTATTGATAACCAACATTTAAAAATATCAATATAAGAAAATTAAGCACGTAACACCAAGGTAAGAAGATTATACATTTGTGGTACACACACACACACACACACACACACACACACGCAGATACATTATTGCTTCATCCACTACTTTGTCACACACACACATACACACACACACACATACACAAACACACACACAAACACATCAATTCCTTCAAAGAATGTCAATAAACAGGTAAACAAATATACTAAATATATTTTATATTATAATAAACAACTAATATACTAATATGATATACTAAAATTATATACTATAATAATCAAATATACACATACATACACACATACATATACATACACACACATATGTACATACACATACATACATACATACACATACACACATACACAATAATAATAATAAAACATACATACATACATACATACATTACCTCCTTAAGGGGGTGTGGGAGTAGGGGACAGTCTTGAGTGAGACTGTGGGTGTGCGCGACTTGGGGGACAGGCTTGGGGTGGGTAGGAAGCCTGTCCCGTATTCTTACACCCCCTTAACCGCCCCCCCATGCCTGTCTTCCTACTCCCGCATCCCGCTAACTCCCCCCAAGTCTGTTCCCCTACCCCTGCACCCCCCTAAGCCTCCCTAAGTCTGTCCCCTTATTTCCGCACCCCCTTAAAGGTATAATTTATAATGGGTGAATTAGAAGGCTACTAATTACCACAATATATATATATATATATATATATTAAAAGTAATGTGTATGTATATTTGTTGTCCATCAGAGAGTGAAGCAACAACAGTGAAGATCCCAACAAACTGTGATGTGATCAATATACCACACCTAACTGGATACAGGGAACCACTACACCACAGCCACCACTACTACAACAACAACGACAACAACAACAACAACAAAAAGACGATGATGATGATGATGAAGGAGGTGGTGCTGGAGGCGGAGATCGTCCTCACACCTCCACCAAGCACTGAGGTGAACAGGGTGAGGCTGGAGGTGGGAACACTGGACATCAACAACACACCTGTGGGATGGATAGACTTCATACGCAGTCCATCTTATGGTTGGGAGGATCTGAAGTTCTATTGTATCCAGGATAATGTTGGTCGTGTGGTGACTCCCTGGAATATGAAACCATCACACAACACCATCAGTATCATACTCAAGGTAAGTCTCTCTCTCTCTCTCTCTCTCTCTCTCTCTCTCTCTCTGGTATTACAGCATTAGTGAATCTGGAGTAAATTATTCCTCCAAAGGTTTCCAAGCAACAAGACACTTTTATATTTATTAATCTTAATAAAGGGGTGCGGGAATAGGGGGACAGGCTTGGGGGGGGGGGGATTGGAGGGATGCGGGAGTAGGGGACAGGCTTTCTGCCCCCTGCAAGCCAGTCTCCATAATCCTGCACCCCCCTACCCCCCCCCCCTGCTGGCCCCCTACTCCCACACACCTCAAACCCCCCAAAGCCTGTCCCCTACTCCTGCACCCACCAAACCTGTTCTCTATTCCCGTACACCCCAAACACCCCCCAAGCCTGTCCTCTATTCCTGCACCCCCTAAACCCCCCAAGCCCGTCCCCTACTCCCACACACCCCAACCCCCCCAAAGCCTGTCCCCTACTCCTGCACCCCCCAAACCTCCCCCCACCCCAAGCCTGTCCCCTACTCCCGCATCCCCTTAAACTTACATAAACAACATAATATATCACATTACGAATATAAATTTGCCTTTATTATTTATTATAATTATATACTTAATATTTCTTTTAATTCAGCATTTTTTATGAACATATACACACACACTCTCTCTATCTTTCTCTCTCTCTCTCTCTAAGAAACTTAACCCTAGAACTCTAACCTTAATTTTGAGTCACACTACCCACAACCCAGGGAAAATTTCACCCATTTTTGGAATATAAAAATACATAATATTTTTCAATGAAGGTTTTATTACAAAATATACTGTGAAAAAATAACTCTTTAGCTTTGGAATGATGCCTAGTATACTTAATTTGTACTTAATCTTAATACTGTTACTTATATTATGGTGAACTAGACTAAAAGTGACTAAATTTTATCCCTAGAACCACACGTCACGTGATTCACGTGATTCATACTAATGATAACTTTGGAGAACATTGGGCTCCTCAGTAGCTTCAGTGCAGCTGGAGAGACTACTGTTGTACAATGGTCCTGAGGTAGTTGTCAGGTACAGGTCTCCTATTGTCTCTCAGTCACCATAACGTCCGGTGAATTTCTCCCAAAATCCCCCGTGATGAAAAATTCCAAGCCGCGTTATCTTGGGTATGAATCACATGACCACACCTTGTGCTCGGGTGCAAATCTCCCGACGATGTGGTTCTAGGGCTATATATTCGAAATTCTAAATGTACTAACTCAAATTTATATTTTTTTATGAAAACTTAATACTATTCCGTATCATTATATAATAGTGTGTGTGTGTATGTGTGTGTGAAAAATTGGTGAATTAAGGAATAATATATCTGTGTGTGTATGTGTGTGTGTGTGGCAAATTGGTGGATGAAGAAATCATTTATCTGTGTGTGTGTGTGTGTGTGTGAAACTAATGGTGTTGATGGTGTTACAGACTACAGAGTGGTGGATAAAGGTGTATCAAGAACTGAAAGGGGACCAACAAAGTCTTGTAACTGACCAACAGTGTGCCGGAGGTGTGAATGACTTCCCTTATAATGAGCTGAAGGTGAAGTGTCATGACGGTGATTACTGTGGTCAAGTGTTATCACCTCCCACCATAACAGGTCAGTAACAACAATATATATATATATCCGTATATCTATCTCTTTACACACATATATACACACCCACACCACACACATGAGAGAGAGAGAGAGATAAATAGAGGGAAGGTGGAAAATAAGGCATGAGAGATAGAGAGAAAGAAAGAAAGAAAGAAGGTAGAAAAAGAAGGCATGAGAGATAGAGAGATAGATAGAGAGAAGAGGGAAAAGAAGGCATGAGAGAGAGAGAGAGAGAGAGAAATAGAGGGAAGGTGGAAGAGAATGCATGAGAGAGAGAGAGAGAGAGAGAGAGAGAGAGAGAGAGAGAGAGAGAGAGAGAGAGAGAGAGAGAGAGTGTGTGTGTGTGTGTGTGGAAAGAAAGGCATGAGAGAGAGAGAAAGGGGAAAGATAGAAAAGAAGGCATGAGAGAGAGAGAAGGAAAATATAATGAAAGATGGAGAATGAAAGAAGGAAGAAAGAAAGGGAGAGAAAAAGAAAGAGAAAGAGAGTAGGTGAAAAAGAGGCATGGGAAAGAGAGAGAGAAAGAAAAATAGAGTGAGAGAGAAAGCGGTTATAAGAATGAAAATTATTAAAGTAAGTGTAAATTATAAATAATTATTTTATCATAGTTACCCTATATAATTCTGCTCATTAACCATTTTCTATAAAACGAAGTCACCAGAGAAAACGAATAAAGCACTAACTATTATTTTATTCATTGTTATTGCTATTTGTCCCTCTTTTCTTTCTATTTCCTTTGTTTTTGCTATCCCACCTCTCTACCACCATTCACTAATTCCTACAAGACCTCTCTCTCTCTCTCTCTCTCTCTCTCTCTCTCTCTCTCTCTCTCTCTCTCTCTCTCTCTCTCTCTCTCTCTCTAACTGTATTGATAAGGAAGGGTAGAGAAGGAGGTTATGAAGGTGAACACAACACTATCATTTCATTGTCTCACCTTCAGAGTACACCAAACTATCGTCGACATCAGGATCAGTGGACATAGATGTGATGGAAGGAAAGAAGCAGATGACCAGACTTACCTTCAAGGACCTACCAAACCAACACTGGAGTATCAGCTTGCAGTACTCTGGTGGTATTTATGTTATTGGTGCCATGGTAATAATGTCTTACACACCAAACAATACCATGGGTCAACACATATGGCTGGAGGTGAGGTGTGGGTCCATTCTTGACTACACCAGTGTTCAGGTATACAGTGACACACCTTCAAACACATCACCTCCACGATACTACTTGGTTCAGGTCAGTTGTGTACAGTTTATTTAATATATATATCATGTCTCTCTCTCACTATTAATATCTTCTTTTTCTTTTTCTTTTTCTTTTTCTTTTTCTTTTTCTTCTTAATTATTGATTATTATTATTATCATTATTAATAATAACAATAATAATAATAATATAATAATTCTTATTATTATCATCAATAATAATGATGAAGGTAATAATGATATTAATGATGATGATGATGATGATGATGATGATGATAATATAAATTACGAAAATAATAACAATAATAATAAAAATAATAATAGTAATAATGATTATTATTGTTTTTATTATTATTATTATTATTATTATTAATGTAATTTAATATTATAATATTAAGTTTAATAATTATTATTATAATGATAATTTTATAATAATAAAGAATATGTATGTATGTATGTATGTATGTATGTATATATGTCTGTATGTCTGTCTGTCTGTATGTATGTGTGTGTGTGTATGTATGTATGGAGAGAGAGAGAGAGAGAGAGAGAGAGAGAGAGAGAGAGAGAGAGAGAGATTATAGGTTCAGTTTGGTTTCCCTGTGTGGAGTAGTCAGTAACCTTCAATTCAACCCACTCATTACCTACACACAGACAAAACAAAAGGAGAATATTATGAAGCCAACAGGAATTGTGTGTGTGTGTGTGTGTGTGCACCTCTCTGAGTTTTCTCTTGGGAAATGTTTCCATGTATGTGTGTGTGTGTGTGTATTGTATATCACTGAATACAGTTATATTAATACAAGTGTTCACATTATATGTACATTAAGCCTGTACACATATACACATTATGTACATTAGGCCTGTACACATATACACATTATGTACATTAGGCCTGTACACATATACACATTATGTACATTAGGCCTGTACACATATACACATTATGTACATTAGGCCTGTACACATATACACATTATGTACATTAGGCCTGTACACATATACACATTATGTACATTAGGCATGTACACATATACACATTATGTACATTAAGCCTGTACACATATACACATTATGTACATTAGGCCTGTACACATATACACATTATGTACATTAGGCATGTACACATATACACATTATGTACATTAGGCCTGTACGCATATACACATTATGTACATTAGGCATGTACACATATACACATTATGTACATTAGGCCTGTACACATATACACATTATGTACATTAGGCTTGTACACATATACACATTATGTACATTAGGCCTGTACACATATACACATTATGTACATTAGGCCTGTACACATATACACATTATGTACATTAGGCCTGCACAGTCGCAGCAGATAGTCCTGGAACAGACTTCCCTTCACACCGTGGTCAAGGACTATATGCCACAACTGTACTGTACATTATACTATAGGTGTGTTTATGAATGTATAATTATCATAATGTATTATTACAGGTGGGAATAGACTGGATGAGGGTGACTGAGACCACACCAGGACACAACCAGACTATACAACAATACAACTGTAGCCGGCCATTGTCTCACCATCCCAACCTTACTATTACTCTTTATTGTGATTCTTATTATGATTACGAGAAACCTAATGAGTGTGGTACAGTGAGTCAACCCTGTCCCACTGGTGAGTGTAACCAAACTTATCTTATACACAACATATAACATACAACCTGACCTATCAACACACACACACAGGGGAAACTCAATGGTTTTCACACACACACACACACACACACACACGCACACACACACACAAACATACATATTCACTCAATGGGAAACACCAACCAACAAATAATTCAGTGGTTTATGAACACACACACACTCATACACACACACAGGGGAAACTTAATGGTTTATTCACACACACACACATACACACACACACTCATACACACACACAGGGGACACTCAATGGTTTATTCACACACACACAAACACACACACACACACACACATACATACATACATACATACACACACACACATACACACACACACACACACACACACACAAATACATACACACACACACACACACACACACACAAGGGGAAACACCAGCCAACAAATAACTCATTGGCTTACAGACACACACCTACACACACACATCAACCAACAGACAACTCATTGGATTACGCACACACACATATAATGAGTATTTATAGTGTTAAGAAATAATACCTTGTTCACAGTATAAGTCAATATAATTATAATGATAATATAATGATCTCTCTCTCTCTCTCTCTCTCTCTCTCTCTCTCTCTCTCTCTCTCTCTCTCTCTCTCTCTCTCTCTCTCTCTCTCTCTCTTATACTCAACATTGGTATTAATATATTTGTTTTCTCTCTCTTATACTCAACATGTGTGTTAATATTTCAGACATTATGCAAGATGTTACGGACATTGAGAAAGACATCACGGAAATTAAAAAAGAAATGTCTGACCTTGAACCCAACACTACTGACTCTGAACAAGAAACAAACTCAACACAGAACATAACGTTGTGTGACCAGGTGTGGAAGGCGGAAATCCGGAGCGTGGCGTTGTATTTGCCGAGGCTGGAAATTGCGACCCTGTTCTTTGCCACAATAATAGCTGGAATTCTATGCTTCTCTTGGATTAGGTTTGTGGACATCAACATTATGCAGTACCTTGCCCCAATGTATCGTAGGCTGGCTCTCTTTCTTTATAGACGAGCACAAGTACCAGACAACCAGTAACAAGGAAATACACACAAACACACACAAGTACCAGACAACCAGAAACAAGGAAGCACACACACATACAGACACAAGTACCAGACAACCAGTAACAAGGAAACACACACACATACAGACACAAGTACCAGACAACCAGTAACAAGGAAATACACAAAAACACACACAAGTATCAGACAACCAGAAACAAGGAAACACACACGCATACAGACACAAGTACCAGACAACCAGTAACAAGGAAACACACACACATACAGACACAAGTACCAGACAACCAGAAACAAGGAAACACACACACATACAGACACAAGTACCAGCCAACCAGTAACAAGGAAACACACACACAAACACACACCTACACACACAAATACCAACAAACCAGTAACAATGAAGCACACATCACATTATGAACTTTGTTTACTCTTGATAAACAGTATAACCTATTTTATGTTTATCATAATTATTATCTAATTTCATGTTTTCAGTAATAATAAGTTTTAATACCAACTTTTTACTAATAATTTCAATGTTTTATTATATGACAATATAAACTGCATATTCTATTAATTAAGTTGATATGTTTTATATAAAAGACCTGCTGTTATATTGTTATACTCCACTATAAGGAGTTATAACATGATATCAACAACATGTATATTATCTATGTACTTACTGTAAGGAGTTATAACATGATATCAACAACTTGTATATTATCTATGTACTTACTATAAGGAGTTATAACATGATATCAACAACTTGTATATTATCTATGTACTTACTGTAAGGAGTTATAACATGATATCAACAACTTGTATAATATCTATGTACTTACTATAAGGAGTTATAACATGATATCAACAACTTGTATAATATCTATGTACTTACTATAAGGAGTTATAACATGATATCAACAACTTGTATTATTTCTATGTACAGCCATGGCTGATAGTGCTGGACCAGGGTCCAAGGAGTGTTGGAGAGCAACTAAACAGAGTTTGAATCGAACAAGTGATTTTCCAAACCATTCTCAACGTTGAGAGAGGTTTAGAAGACTTAATTTTTCGAACTCTGTTGATTTTCTCTCCAACACATCTTGGTCCCTGGTGCACCATTATCAGCCATGGCTGTACCCACTATAAGGAGTTATAATATATGTGTGTGTGGATTTTTGTTTTTGTTTCTTGTGAGAGGGATAGAGAAAGATACCCAGAGAGAGAGAGTTTGTGTGTTTTTTGTTTCTTGTGTGTGAGAGAGAGGGAGAAAGAGAAAATGTATGTGTGTGTTCTATACCTAGAATAAAATGAAAGGAGTGATTTTCACACTCTGTGGTTGGACTTACACACACACAGACCTCTACATTTTTTTTTACTGGTATTTACTCTGAATATAACCTGTATTTTAATGAGATAGTAGCCTATACTTTTGGTACAGCCACAATCAAATAATCAATGACACTTTCCTTCCATCGTACAAATAAATCAGTATATAATCATACAATATATAATCATACAACACCTTATGTCAACTCAACCCCCTCATTTATTATTATGAGGTCCTGCAAAATTATACCAAGATATTTACTACGATGGAAGGAAAGTGTCGGTGGATCTTTGATTGTGGTTGTACACCCGAGCTCGCAAATTCTTGACCACGTACTTAGATGTTTATGCCATTTGAGCTGGTAACATTTATTTGGTACCCCCTACTTAGATGTTTATGCCAGTTGGGCTGGTAACTTTTATTTGGGGAGGAATCAGAGTAGGTGGAACACCTACAATTTGACACCTTCCCCACACAGTGTTACCAGCTCAGATGACATAAACATTTTTAGGATGTGGTCGCTAATTTACGAGCTCGAGTGTACATTGAAATGTCTTGATTCACCCAAAGTATGCCAAGAAATAATACCAGATGAGTAAAAATAATTGTGGCCTAATATTGCTGGCAATAGTTTATTGGAATTATTTGCTTTGACTGTAACCTGTGATTTAATAAAAACAAAAAGTTTGCATTTGTTGCATATCAGTGTTGTATTATTATATCCTTTGTTTATTTAGAACTCTGTGATCGTGTATGAAAATTGGAGGCTTCTGATTCCTCCTGTCTATGCAACGAAACAAATAAGCTCCTTCCACACAGGTGTGTGTATTTCATAGCAATATTTGCAGGACTCATTTATTTCCAAACTATTTACTATATCACAGGATCCCTTAAAGTATTTTTATCTGTGATAGACAGTGAGGGTGAAGTGATACATATATACATAGAAGTAATAAAGAACTGATGATAAACAACATTACTCTATAAAAAAGAAAAGAAAATATAAACACACACACACAGACACAGAAAGAATATTTGTAGAATATGTAAGTTCAGACTTGCTGTAATGAAACGTTGGTATTATTATGGTTATGATTATGAAACTTGGGTATTGACCAAGATGATGAAGGACATAATTGGTTGGCTGTTACCGGAGAACACACACACACGCACACACACGTTCTCTCTCTCTCCTACACAAACACACACACACTCGTTCTCTCTCTCTTATACACACACACACACACACACACACACACTCGTTCTCTCTCTCTTATATACACACACACACACACTCGTTCTCTCTCTCTTATACACACACACACACACAACAGTGGTAGTGGCTGACAGTGGTAGTGAACGGACGTGTCTGTGTAGGCGTCTGTGAGCTTTGGGATATTTTGAAGACAACAAGTGGAGCCCGGCTACCTGGTAAAGTTTAATATAAGGGTGAGTGGCCGAGGAAATCATGTCTCCAAAAGTTCATATATAGCTAAAAGTAAATGCGATAGTTAAGGACCCTGTGATCGTGTATGAGACTTGGTGGCTTCTGATTCCTCCTGACTATGCCACGAAACAAACTCCTTCCATATAGATGTGTGTGTTTCATAGCAATGTTTGAAGGACTCACTAACCTCCAATTTTCTGACTACAACACGGGGTCACTTTAAGTAAGAATAACAAGTAATGAAAGGGAATCTAGCTAGACATAGTTGTGAGAAATTCCAGGCAGATAGAAACAGTAACGAGCACTAATAAGTTTACAGCTCTGGTTGAAGCTTTGAACAGGACAAATTCACCAACGAAGTAATTCCAATGAAGGTCTTATTGTGCCTTTATTTACTGTCTCTAGGTATTCGAAACACACCTGTATGCTTATTAGTGCTGTACAGTTGAGCAAGTAGAAAGTGCAAATAAAATATGAGTGTATATGGCCACATGTAGCATACCACTCAAAATTTCAGCCAGTTACATTTCACTTTACATTGGCTCTGGAGTCTTGGTGATTCATTGATAATAATACCAGGGTTTAATTTAAAAAAAATTGAACAATATTGCCAAGTGCAATAATATTTTTCTTGCACTTTCTACTTGCTCAACTGTACATCAGATGATAAAACAGAGAAAGGTAAAGGGAGGGATAGTGAAGGGACAGGACGAGAATATGAACTTCAAATTAAAAGGGTTACACCAAACTCGGGGCTGTAGGCTATCAGTAGCCCGTGACTCTTGTGAGGCACCGAGATTACTGGGTGTCGCACCAGATGAAACAGTAGTGGAGCTTCGTGATGATGTTGGTACCGTAGCTTCTCTTCTGTCCCACTAGATGACGACACCTTATTTATACACGTCACTATCAGGAGACAAGAGAAGTTACACACACACACACACACTACTATGCATTTCAGGCCTCGAGAATCACAGTTTTTCGTGATTTACAGCCGAAGTAATTGTTTAATAGGATTGGTACTTTGGTACAGTGAACAACACACCCCACCCCCATCCTAATTTTGAGTTGGGTTTAGCAATGATTAATGTTGTTTATTAAGGAGTTTACTCTTAGCATTTTAAGTCGAAGCCATGTGAGTCGGTATGATTAACTTACACATTGCAACGACGTCCAGACCCCATCCCATTCCATCCCTCCTCCCTCACCTCTCGTGTCTTCCACCCTCCCCTGTGTGTGAGTAACGTGCCTTTATGGCAGGGAGATGTGAGAGTTTCGATGCTTCACTCCAGAAGTCTCGCACCTCCAGAAAAGAAAGGTTCTAATGTTTCTGAGTGAAGCCTCACGACTCTCGCAGCTCCCAGCAAAAATGGCATATTCCTCACCACAGGTGATTCTGAAATGTACGAGACTATGGATCAGAGGTAGGGGTGCTGATGGTGTAATGGTTAGCACACACGTACAGGGCGCGAAATAGCGCTAAATCGCTGTGACGGTAGGTGCAGTTGCCCGGTTCCTTACGTAAGACGGTCTATCACGTCAACCGGCCTTTAGGGGTTAATAAGTTTTTTTTTTACTATTATTATTATTATTAAAAATGTTACACCCAACGTACTTGTTATTTCAATTCTGTGAAATACTTGGTGAGAGAAAGAGAGAGAGAGAGAGAGAGAGAGAGAGAGTTACATAGAGTTACATAGAATCACAGACCACAACAGACCTTACGGTCCACACGGGGTGATCTGATTAGAAGGTTATTGGTAGAGAATGAATATCTCCCCAGTGATAGTCGTAGGTAAGGATAGCAAAGTAGAAGAGAGAGAGAGAGAGAGAGAGAGAGAGAGAGAGAGAGAGAGAGAGAGAGAGAGAGAGAGAGAGAGAGAGAGAAATAAAATTATTACCCCTAAAAATTCACCTCAATCTTCGTTTTCTCTAATTCACACCAAGGAAAAAAATATCATATGTCATTTTCTAACCTTAAAGAGAGACTGAGATAAATAATAGGAGACATCAGGGGCAGAAGTCAGTATTGAGGATGGTGTGTGTGTGTGTGTGTGTGTGTGTGTTCCTTAGTGCCAAATAGGAGACATCAGGGGCAGAAGTCAGTATTGAGGATGGTGTGTGTGTGTGTGTGTGTGTTTCTTAGTGCCAAATAGGAGACATCAGGGGCAGAAGTCAGTATTGAGGATGGTGTGTGTGTGTGTGTGTGTGTGTGTGTGTGTTCCTCAGTGCCAAATAGGAGACATCAGGGGCCGAAGTCAGTATTGATGATGGTGTGTGTGTGTGTGTGTGTGTGTGTGTGTGTGTGTGTTCCTTAGTGCCAAATAGGAGACATCAGGGGCAGAAGTCAGTATTGAGGATGGTGTGTGTGTGTGTGTGTGTGTGTGTGTGTGTGTGTGTGTGTTCCTTAGTGCCAAATAGGAGACATCAGGGGCAGAAGTCAGTATTAAGGATGGTGTGTGTGTGTGTGTGTATGTGTGTGTGTGTGTGTGTGTGTTCCTTAGTGCCAAATAGGAGACATCAGGGTCAGAAGTCAGTATTGAGGATGGTGTGTGTGTGTGTGTGTGTGTGTGTTCCTTAGTGCCAAATAGGAGAC
>JAWZYT010002036.1:0-27500 GCA_034508575.1 Petrolisthes manimaculis | reverse complement strand
GAGTGGCGAGTGGCGAGTAATGAGTGGCGAGTGGCGAGTGGCGAGTAATGAGTGGCGAGTAATGAGTGGCGAGTAATGAGTGGCGAGTGGCGAGTAATGAGTTTCGAGTGGCGAGTGGCGAGTGGCGAGTAAAGAGTGGCGAGTAATGAGTGGCGAGTAATGAGTGGCGAGTAATGAGTGTCGAGTAATGAGTAATGTGTGGCAAGTAATGAGTGGCGAGTGTTGAGTGGCGAGTAATGAGTGGCGAGTAATGAGTGGCAAGTAATGAGTGGCGAGTGGCGAGTAATGAGTGGCGAGTAATGAGTGGCGAGTAATGAGTGGCGAGTGGCGAGTAATGAGTGGTGAGTGGCGAGTAATGAGTGGCGAGTAATGAGTGGCGAGTGGCGAGTGGGGAGTGGCGAGTGGCGAGTAATGAGTGGTGAGTGGCGAGTAATGAGTGGCGAGTGGCGAGTAAAGAGTGGCGAGTGGCGAGTGGCGAGTGGCGGGTAATGAGTTTCGAGTGGCGAGTGGCGAGTGGCGAGTAACGAGTGGCGAGTAATGAGTGGCGAGTAATGAATGGCGAGTATTGAGTGGCGAGTAATGAGTGGAGAGTAATGAGTGGTGAGTGGCGAGTATTGAGTGGCGAGTAATGAGTGCCGAGTAATGAGTGGCGAGTAATGAGTGGCGAGTAACGAGTGGCGAGTAATGAGTGGTGAGTGGCGAGTAATGAGTGGCAAGTGGCGAGTGGCGAGTAATGAGTGGCGAGTGGCAAGTAATGAGTGGTGAGTGGCGAGTAACGAGTGGCGAGTAATGAGTGGCGAGTAATGAGTGGCGAGTAATGAGTGGTGAGTGGCGAGTAATGAGTGGCAAGTGGCGAGTGGCGAGTAATGAGTGGCGAGTAATGAGTGGCGAGTGGCAAGTAATGAGTGGCAAGTAATGAGTGGTGAGTAATGGGTGGCGAGTGTTGAGTGGCGAGTAATGAGTGGCAAGTGGCGAGTGGCGAGTGGCGAGTAATGAGTGGCGAGTATTGAGTGGCGAGTGGCGAGTAATGAGTTGCGAGTGGCGAGTAATGAGTGGCGAGTAATGAGTGGCGAGTAATGAGTAATGAGTGGCAAGTAATGAGTGGCGAGTGTTGAGTGGCGAGTAATGAGTGGCGAGTAATGAGTGGCGAGTGGCGAGTAATGAGTGGCGAGTGGCGAGTGGCGAGTGGCGAGTAATGAGTGGCGAGTAATGAGTGGCAAGTAATGAGTGGCAAGTGGCGAGTAGGGAGTGGCGAGTGGCGAGTAATGAGTGGTGAGTGGCGAGTAACGAGTGGCGAGTGGTGAGTAAAGAGTGGCGAGTGGCGAGTAATGAGTGGCGAGTAATGAGTGGTGAGTAATGAGTGGCGAGTGGCGAGTAATGAGTTTCAAGTGGCGAGTGGCGAGTGGCGAGTAACGAGTGGCGAGTAATGAGTGGTGAGTAATGAGTGGCGAGTAATGAGTGGCGAGTAATGAGTGGCGAGTAATGAGTGGCGAGTAAAGAGTGGCGAATGGCGAGTAATGAGTGGCGAGTGGCGAGTAATGAGTGGCCAGTAATGAGTGGCGAGTAATGAGTGGCGAGTAATGAGTGGCGAGTGGCGAGTGGGGAGTGCAAATGACGAGTAATGAGTGGTGAGTGGCGAGTAGTGAGTGGCGAGTGACGATTGGCGAGTAATTAGTGGCGAGTGGCAAGTGGCGAGTAATGAGTGGCGAGTAATGAGTGGCGAGTAATGAGTGGCGAGTGGCGAGTAATGAGTTTCGAGTGGCGAGTGGCGAGTGGCGAGTAACGAGTGGCGAGTAATGAGTGGCGAGTAATGAGTGGCGAGTAATGAGTGGCGAGTAATGAGTGGCAAGTGGCGAGTAGGGAGTGGCAAGTGGCGAGTAATAAGTGGTGAGTGGCGAGTGGCGAGTAACGAGTGGCGAGTAATGAGTGGTGAGTAATGAGTGGCGAGTAATGAGTGGCGAGTAATGAGTGGCGAGTAATGAGTGGCGAGTAAAGAGTGGCGAATGGCGAGTAATGAGTGGCGAGTGGCGAGTAATGAGTGGCCAGTAATGAGTGGCGAGTAATGAGTGGCGAGTAATGAGTGGCGAGTGGCGAGTGGGGAGTGCAAATGACGAGTAATGAGTAGTGAGTGGCGAGTAGTGAGTGGCGAGTGGCGATTGGCGAGTAATTAGTGGCGAGTGGCAAGTGGCGAGTAATGAGTGGCGAGTAATGAGTGGCGAGTAATGAGTGGCGAGTGGCGAGTAATGAGTTTCGAGTGGCGAGTGGCGAGTGGCGAGTAACGAGTGGCGAGTAATGAGTGGCGAGTAATGAGTGGCGAGTAATGAGTGGCGAGTAATGAGTGGCAAGTGGCGAGTAATGAGTGGCGAGTGGCGAGTAATGAGTTTCGAGTGGCGAGTGGCGAGTAATGAGTGGCGAGTGGCAAGTAATGAGTGGCGAGTAATGAGTGGCGAGTGGCGAGTAATGAGTTTCGAGTGGCGAGTGGCGAGTAATGACTGGCGAGTGGCGAGTGGCGAGTAATGAGTGGCGAGTAATGAGTGGCAAGTGGCGAGTGGCGAGTAATGAGTGGCGAGTAATGAGTGGCGAGTGGCAAGTAATGAGTGGCAAGTAATGAGTGGTGAGTAATGAGTGGCGAGTGTTGAGTGGCGAGTAATGAGTGGCGAGTGGCGAGTGGCGAGTAATGAGTGGCGAGTATTGAGTGGCGAGTGGCGAGTAATGAGTTGCGAGTGGCGAGTGGCGAGTAATGAGTGGCGAGTAATGAGTGGCGAGTAATGAGTGGCGAGTAATGAGTGGTGAGTAATGAGTAATGAGTGGCAAGTAATGAGTGGCGAGTGTTGAGTGGCGAGTAATGAGTAGCGAGTAATGAGTGGCGAGTGGCGAGTAATGAGTGGCGAGTGGCGAGTGGCGAGTGGCGAGTAATGAGTGGCGAGTAATGAGTGGCAAGTAATGAGTGGCAAGTGGCGAGTAGGGAGTGGCGAGTGGCGAGTAATGAGTGGTGAGTGGCGAGTAACGAGTGGCGAGTGGTGAGTAAAGAGTGGCGAGTGGCGAGTAATGAGTGGCGAGTAATGAGTGGTGAGTAATGAGTTTCAAGTGGCGAGTGGCGAGTGGCGAGTAACGAGTGGCGAGTAATGAGTGGTGAGTAATGAGTGGCGAGTAATGAGTGGCGAGTAATGAGTGGCGAGTAATGAGTGGCGAGTAAAGAGTGGCGAATGGCGAGTAATGAGTGGCGAGTGGCGAGTAATGAGTGGCCAGTAATGAGTGGCGAGTAATGAGTGGCGAGTAATGAGTGGCGAGTGGCGAGTGGGGAGTGCAAATGACGAGTAATGAGTGGTGAGTGGCGAGTAGTGAGTGGCGAGTGACGATTGGCGAGTAATTAGTGGCGAGTGGCAAGTGGCGAGTAATGAGTGGCGAGTAATGAGTGGCGAGTAATGAGTGGCGAGTGGCGAGTAATGAGTTTCGAGTGGCGAGTGGTGAGTAATGAGTGGCGAGTGGCGAGTAATGAGTGGCGAGTAATGAGTGGCGAGTGGCGAGTAATGAGTTTCGAGTGGCGAGTGGCGAGTAATGAGTGGCGAGTGGCGAGTGGCGAGTAATGAGTGGCGAGTAATGAGTGGCGAGTAATGAGTGGCGAGTGGCGAGTAATGAGTTTCGAGTGGCGAGTGGCGAGTGGCGAGTAAAGAGTGGCGAGTAATGAGTGGCGAGTAATGAGTGGCGAGTAATGAGTGTCGAGTAATGAGTAATGTGTGGCAAGTAATGAGTGGCGAGTGTTGAGTGGCGAGTAATGAGTGGCGAGTAATGAGTGGCAAGTAATGAGTGGCGAGTGGCGAGTAATGAGTGGCGAGTAATGAGTGGCGAGTAATGAGTGGCGAGTGGCGAGTAATGAGTGGTGAGTGGCGAGTAATGAGTGGCGAGTAATGAGTGGCGAGTGGCGAGTGGGGAGTGGCGAGTGGCGAGTAATGAGTGGTGAGTGGCGAGTAATGAGTGGCGAGTGGCGAGTAAAGAGTGGCGAGTGGCGAGTGGCGAGTGGCGGGTAATGAGTTTCGAGTGGCGAGTGGCGAGTGGCGAGTAACGAGTGGCGAGTAATGAGTGGCGAGTAATGAATGGCGAGTATTGAGTGGCGAGTAATGAGTGGAGAGTAATGAGTGGTGAGTGGCGAGTATTGAGTGGCGAGTAATGAGTGCCGAGTAATGAGTGGCGAGTAATGAGTGGCGAGTAACGAGTGGCGAGTAATGAGTGGTGAGTGGCGAGTAATGAGTGGCAAGTGGCGAGTGGCGAGTAATGAGTGGCGAGTGGCAAGTAATGAGTGGCAAGTAATGAGTGGTGAGTAATGGGTGGCGAGTGTTGAGTGGCGAGTAATGAGTGGCGAGTGGCGAGTGGCGAGTAATGAGTGGCGAGTATTGAGTGGCGAGTGGCGAGTAATGAGTTGCGAGTGGCGAGTAATGAGTGGCGAGTAATGAGTGGCGAGTAATGAGTGGCGAGTAATGAGTAATGAGTGGCAAGTGATGAGTGGCGAGTGTTGAGTGGCGAGTAATGAGTGGCGAGTAATGAGTGGCGAGTAATGAGTGGCGAGTGGCGAGTAATGAGTGGCGAGTGGCGAGTAATGAGTAGCGAGTAATGAGTGGCGAGTAATGAGTGGCAAGTGGCGAGTAGGGAGTGGCGAGTGGCGAGTAATGAGTGGTGAGTGGCGAGTAACGAGTGGCGAGTGGTGAGTAAAGAGTGGCGAGTGGCGAGTAATGAGTGGCGAGTAATGAGTGGCGAGTGGCGAGTAATGAGTTTCAAGTGGCGAGTGGCGAGTGGCGAGTAACGAGTGGCGAGTAATGAGTGGTGAGTAATGAGTGGCGAGTAATGAGTGGCGAGTAATGAGTGGCGAGTAATGAGTGGCGAGTAAAGAGTGGCGAATGGCGAGTAATGAGTGGCGAGTGGCGAGTAATGAGTGGCCAGTAATGAGTGGCGAGTAATGAGTGGCGAGTAATGAGTGGCGAGTGGCGAGTGTGGAGTGCAAATGACGAGTAATGAGTGGTGAGTGGCGAGTAGTGAGTGGCGAGTGGCGAGTGGCGAGTAATTAGTGGCGAGTGGCAAGTGGCGAGTAATGAGTGGCGAGTAATGAGTGGCGAGTAATGAGTGGCGAGTGGCGAGTAATGAGTTTCGTGTGGTGAGTAACGAGTGGCGAGTAATGAGTGGCGAGTAATGAGTGGCGAGTAATGAGTGGCGAGTGGCGGGTGGGGAGTGGCCAGTGATTAGTGGCGAGTGGCGAGTAATGAGTTTCGAGTGGCAAGTGGCGAGTAATGAGTGGCGAGTGGCGAGTAATGAGTGGCGAGTAATGAGTGGCGAGTGGCGAGTAATGAGTTTCGAGTGGCGAGTGGCGAGTAATGAGTGGCGAGTGGCGAGTGGCGAGTAATGAGTTGCGAGTAATGAGTGGCGAGTAATGAGTGGCGAGTGGCGAGTAATGAGTTTCGAGTGGCGAGTGGCGAGTGGCGAGTAATGAGTGGCGAGTAATGAGTGGCGAGTAATGAGTGGCGAGTAATGAGTGGCGAGTAATGAGTGGCGAGTAGCGAGTAATGAGTGGCGAGTGGCGAGTAATGAGTGGCGAGTGGCGAGTAATGAGTGGCGAGTGGCGAGTAATGAGTGGCGAGTAATATGTGGCGAGTAATGAGTGGCGAGTAATGAGTGGCGAGTAATGAGTGGCGAGTAATGAGTGGTGAGTGGCGAGTAATGAGTGGCAAGTGGTGAGTGGCGAGTAATGAGTGGCGAGTAATGAGTTTCGAGTGGCAAGTAATGAGTGGCAAGTAATGAGTGGTGAGTAATGGGTGGCGAGTGTTGAGTGGCGAGTAATGAGTGGCGAGTGGCAAGTAATGAGTGGCGAATATTGAGTGGCGAGTGGCGAGTAATGAGTGGCGAATGGCGAGTGGCGAGTAATGAGTGGCGAGTAATGAGTGGCGAGTAATGAGTGGTGAGAAATGAGTAATGAGTGGCAAGTAATGAGTGGCGAGTGTTGAGTGGCGAGTAATGAGTGGCGAGTAATGAGTGGCGAGTAATGAGTGGCGAGTAAGGAGTAATGAGTGGCGAGTAATGAGTGGCGAGTAATGAGTGGCGAGTGGCGAGTAATGAGTGGCGAGTGGCGAGTAATGAGTGGCGAGTAATGAGTGGCGAGTAATGAGTGACGAGTGGCGAGTGGGGAGTGGCGAGTGGCGAGTAATGAGTGGTGAGTGGCGAGTAATGAGTGGCGAGTGGCGAGTGGCGAGTAATGAGTGGCGAGTGGCGAGTGGCGGGTAATGAGTTTCGAGTGGCGAGTGGCGAGTGGCGAGTAACGAGTGGCGAGTAATGAGTGGCGAGTAATGAGTGGCGAGTATTGAGTGGCGAGTAATGAGTGGAGAGTAATGAGTGGCGAGTGGCGAGTATTGAGTGGCGAGTAATGAGTGGCGAGTAATGAGTGGCGAGTAATGAGTGGTGAGTGGCGAGTAATGAGTGGCAAGTGGCGAGTGGCGAGTAATGAGTGGCGAGTAATGAGTGGCGAGTGGCAAGTAATGAGTGGCAAGTAATGAGTGGTGAGTAATGGGTGGCGAGTGTTGAGTGGCGAGTAATGAGTGGCGAGTGGCGAGTGGCGAGTAATGAGTGGCGAGTATTGAGTGGCGAGTGGCGAGTAATGAGTTGCGAGTGGCGAGTGGCGAGTAATGAGTGGCGAGTAATGAGTGGCGAGTAATGAGTGGCGAGTAATGAGTAATGAGTGGCAAGTAATGAGTGGCGAGTGTTGAGTGGCGAGTAATGAGTGGCGAGTAATGAGTGGCGAGTAATGAGTGGCGAGTAATGAGTGGTGAGTGGCGAGTAATGAGTGGCAAGTGGCGAGTGGCGAGTAATGAGTGGCGAGTAATGAGTGGCGAGTGGCAAGTAATGAGTGGCAAGTAATGAGTGGTGAGTAATGAGTGGCGAGTGTTGAGTGGCGAGTAATGAGTGGCGAGTGGCGAGTGGCGAGTAATGAGTGGCGAGTGGCGAGTGGCGAGTGGCGAGTAATGAGTTGCGAGTGGCGAGTAATGAGTGGCGAGTAATGAGTGGCGAGTAATGAGTGGCGAGTAATGAGTAATGAGTGGCAAGTAATGAGTGGCGAGAAATGAGTGGCAAGTGGCGAGTGGGGAGTGGCGAGTGGCGAGTAATGAGTGGTGAGTAATGAGTGGCAAGTGGCGAGTAATGAGTGGCGAGTGGCGAGTAATGAGTGGCGAGTAATAAGTGGCAAGTGGCGAGTGGGGAGTGGCGAGTGGTGAGTAAAGAGTGGCGAGTGGCGAGTAATGAGTGGCGAGTAATGAGTGGCGAGTAATGAGTGGCGAGTGGCGAGTAATGAGTTTCAAGTGGCGAGTGGCGAGTGGCGAGTAACGAGTGGCGAGTGGCGAGTAATGAGTGGCGAGTAATAAGTGGCGAGTAATGAGTGGCGAGTGGCGAGTAATGAGTGGCGAGTAATAAGTGGCAAGTAATGAGTGGCGAGTGGCGAGTAATGAGTGGCGAGTGGCGAGTAATGAGTCGCGAGTAATGAGTTGTGAGTAATGAGTGGCGAGTGGCGAGTAATTAGTGGCAAGTAATAAGTGGTGAGTAATGGGTGGCGAGTGTTGAGTGGCGAGTAATGAGTGGCGAGTGGTGAGTGGCGAGTAATGAGTGGCGAGTAATGAGTGGCGAGTAATGAGTGGCGAGTGGCGAGTAATGAGTGGCGAGTAATGAGTGGTGAGTAATGAGTGGGGAGTGTTGAGTGGCGAGTAATGAGTGGCGAGTAATGAGTGGCGAGTGGCGAGTGGGGAGTGGCGAGTGGCGATATATGAGTGGTGAGTGGCGAGTAATGAGTGGCGAGTGGCAAGTAATGAGTGGCGAGTGGCGAGTGGCGAGTAATGAGTGGCGAGTAATGAGTGGCGAGTGGCGATTAATGAGTTTCGAGTGGCGAGTGGCGAGTAATGAGTGACGAGTAATATGTGGTGAGTGGCTAGTAATGAGTGGCGAGTGGCAAGTACTGAGTGGCGAGTAATGAGTGGCGAGTGGCGAGTAATAAGTGACGAGTAATGAATGGTAAGTGGCGAGTAATGAGTGGCGAGTGGCGAGTGGCGAGTATTGAGTGGCGAGTGGCGAGTGGCGAGTAATGAGTAATGAGTGGCGAGTAATGAGTGGCAAATAATGAGTGGCAAGTGGCGAGTAATGAGTTTCGAGTGGCGAGTGGCGAGTAATGAGTGGCGAGTAATGAGTGGTGAGTAATGAGTGGCGAGTAATGAGTGGCGAGTAATGAGTGGCGAGTAATGAGTGGCGAGTAATGAGTGGCGAGTAATGAGTGGCGAGTGACGAGTGGCGAGTAATGAGTGGCGAGTAATGAGTGGCGAGTAATGAGTGGCGAGTGGCGAGTAATAAGGGGCGAGTGGCGAGTAATGAGTGGCGAGTAATCAGTTGTGAGTAATGAGTGGCGAGTGGCGAGTGGCGAGTAATGAGTGGCAAGTAATGAGTGGTGAGTATTGGGTGGCGAGTGTTGAGTGGCGAGTAATGAGTGGCGAGTGGCGAGTGGCGAGTAATGAGTGGCGAGTAATGAGTGGTGAGTAATGAGTGACGAGTGGCGAGTAATGAGTGGTGAGTAATTAGTGGCAAGTAATGAGTGGCGAGTAATGAGTGGCGAGTGGCGAGTAATGAGTGGCGAGTAATGAGTGGTGAGTAATGAGTGGCGAGTGTTGAGTGGCGAGTAATGAGTGGCGAGTAATGATTGGCGAATGGCGAGTGGTGAGTGGCGAGTGGCGATATATGAGTGGTGAGTGGCGAGTAATGAGTGGCGAGTGGCGAGTTTTGAGTGGCGAGTGGCGAGTGGCGAGTAATGAGTGGCGAGTAATGAGTGGCAAGTGGCGAGTAATGAGTTTCAAGTGGCGAGTGGCGAGTAATGAGTGACGAGTAATATGTGGTGAGTGGCTAGTAATGAGTGGCGAGTGGCAAGTACTGAGTGGCGAGTAATGAGTGGCGAGTGGCGAGCAATGAGTGGCTAGTGGCGAGTGGCGAGTAATGAGTAATGAGTGGTGAGTAATGAGTGGCAAATAATGAGTGGCGAGTGGCGAGTAATGAGTTTCGAGTGGCAAGTGGCGAGTAATGAGTGGCGAGTAATGAGTGGCGAGTAATGTGTGGCGAGTAATGAGTGGCGAGTAATAAGTGGCGAGTAATGAGTGGCGAGTAATGAGTGGCGAATGGCGAGTAATGAGTGGCCACTCTCCACTCGAAACTCATTACTCGCCACTCGCCACTCATGACTCGCCACTCATTACTCGCCACTCATTACTGGCCACTCATTACTCGCCGCTCGCCACTCATTACTCGCCATTCGCCACTCTTTACTCGCCACTCATTACTCACCACTCATTACTCGCCACTCATTACTCGCCACTCGCTACTCTTTACTCACCACTCGCCACTCGCCACTCATTACTCGCCACTCACCACTCATTACTCGCCACTCGCCACTCCCCACTCGCCACTCGCCACTCATTACTCGCCACTCATTACTCGCCACTCATTACTCGCCACTCGCCACTCATTACTTGCCACTCGCCACTCATTACTCACCACTCGCCACTCATTACTCGCCACTCATTACTCGCCACTCATTACTCGCCACTCATTACTTGCCACTCATTACTCGCCACTCGCCACTCATTACTCGCCACTCGCCACTCATTACTCGCCACTCATTACTCGCCACTCATTACTCGCCACTCAACACTCGCCACTCATTACTTGCCACTCATTACTCATTACTCGCCACTCATTACTCGCCACTCATTACTCGCCACTCATTACTCGCCACTCGCCACTCGCAACTCATTACTCGCCACTCGACACTCAATACTCGCCACTCATTACTCGCCACTCGCCACTCGCCACTCATTACTCGCCACTCAACACTCGCCACCCATTACTCACCACTCATTACTTGCCACTCATTACTTGCCACTCGCCACTCATTACTCGCCACTCATTACTCGCCACTCGCCACTTGCCACTCATTACTCGCCACTCACCACTCATTACTCGCCACTCATTACTCGCCACTCATTACTCGCCACTCATTACTCGCCACTCGCCACTCATTCCTCGCCACTCGCCACTCATTACTTACCACTCATTACTCGCCACTCATTACTTGCCACTCATTACTCGCCACTCGCCACTCATTCCTCGCCACTCGCCACTCAATACTCGCCACTCATTACTCGCCACTCATTACTCGCTACTCGTTACTTGCCACTCGCCACTCGAAACTCATTACTCGCCACTCGCCACTCGCCACTCATTACTCGCTACTCGCCACTCTTTACTTGCCACTCGCCACTCGCCACTCATTACTCGCCACTCACCACTCATTACTCGCCACTCGCCACTCCCCACTCGCCACTCGCCACTCATTACTCGCCACTCATTACTCGCCACTCATTACTCGCCACTCGCCACTCATTACTCGCCACTCGCCACTCATTACTCGCCACTCATTACTCGCCACTCATTACTCGCCACTCGCCACTCATTACTCGCCACTCATTACTCGCCACTCATTACTCGCCACTCAACACTCGCCACTCATTACTTGCCACTCATTACTCATTACTCGCCACTCATTACTTGCCACTCATTACTCGCCACTCATTACTCGCCACTCGCCACTCATCACTCGCCACTCGCCACTCAATACTCGCCACTCATTACTTGCCACTCATTACTCGCCACTCGCCACTCGCCACTCATTACTCGCCACTCAACACTCGCCACCCATTACTCACCACTCATTACTTGCCACTCATTACTTGCCACTCGCCACTCATTACTCGCCACTCATTACTCGCCACTCGCCACTTGCCACTCATTACTCGCCACTCACCACTCATTACTCGCCACTCATTACTCGCCACTCATTACTCGCCACTCATTACTCGCCACTCACCACTCGAAACTCATTACTCGCCACTCGCCACTCATTACTCGCCACTCATTACTCGCCACTCATTACTCTCCACTCATTACTCGCCACTCGTTACTCGCCACTCGCCACTCGCCACACGAAACTCATTACTCGCCACTCGCCACTCATTATTCGCCACTCATTACTCGCCACTTGCCACTCGCCAAAAATTACTCGCCACTCGCCACTCGCCACTCACTACTCGCCACTCACCACTCATTACTCATCATTTGCACTCCACACTCGCCACTCGCCACTCATTACTTGCCACTCATTACTGGCCACTCATTACTCGCCACTCGCCACTCATTACTCGCCATTCGCCACTCTTTAATCGCCACTCATTACTCGCCACTCATTACTCGCCACTCATTACTCGCCACTCATTACTCACCACTCATTACTCGCCACTCGTTACTCGTTACTCGCCACTCGCCACTTGAAACTCATTACTCGCCACTCGCCACTCATTACTCGCCACTCATTACTCGCCACTCGCCACTCTTTACTCACCACTCGCCACTCGCCACTCATTACTCACCACTCACCACTCATTACTCGCCACTCGCCACTCCCCACTCGCCACTCGCCACTCATTACTCGCCACTCATTACTCGCCACTCATTACTCGCCACTCGCCACTCATTACTCGCCACTCATTACTCGCCACTCATTACTCGCCACTCATTACTCGCCACTCATTACTCGCCACTCATTACTCGCCACTCGCCACTCATTACTCGCCACTCATTACTCGCCACTCATTACTCGCCACTCGCCACTCATTACTCGCCACTCATTACTCGCCACTCATTACTCGCCACTCAACACTCGCCACTCATTACTTGCCACTCATTACTCATTACTCGCCACTCATTACTCGCCACTCATTACTCGCCACTCATTACTTGCCACTCGCCACTCGCCACTCATTACTCGCCACTCGCCACTCAATACTCGCCACTCATTACTTTACTTGCCACTCATTACTCGCCACTCGCCACTTGCCACTCATTACTCGCCACTCAACACTCGCCACCCATTACTCACCACTCATTACTTGCCACTCATTACTTGCCACTCGCCACTCGCCACTCATTACTCGCCACTCAACACTCGCCACCCATTACTCACCACTCATTACTTGCCACTCATTACTTGCCACTCGCCACTCATTACTCGCCACTCATTACTCGCCACTCGCCACTTGCCACTCATTACTCGCCACTCACCACTCATTACTCGCCTCTCATTACTCGCCACTCATTACTCGCTACTCATTACTCGCCACTCATTACTCGCCACTCATTACACGCCACTCGCCACTCATTACTCGCCACTCGCCACTCGAAACTCATTACTCGCCACTCGCCACTCATTACTAGCCACTCATTACTCGCCACTCATTACTCGCCACTCATTACTCGCCACTCGTTACTCGCCACTCGCCACTCGCCACACGAAACTCATTACTCGCCACTCGCCACTCATTATTCGCCACTAATTACTCGCCACTCGCCACTCGCCACTCACTACTCGCCACTCACCACTCATTACTCGTCATTTGCACTCCACACTCGCCACTCGCCACTCATTACTCGCCACTCATTACTCGCCACTCATTACTGGCCACTCATTACTCGCCACTCGCCACTCATTACTCGCCATTCGCCACTCTTTACTCGCCACTCATTACTCGCCACTCATTACTCGCCACTCATTACTCACCACTCATTACTCGCCACTCGTTACTCGCCACTCGCCACTCGCCACTTGAAACTCATTACTCGCCACTCGCCACTCATTACTCGCCACTCATTACTCGCCATTCGCCACTCTTTACTCACCACTCGCCACTCGCCACTCATTACTCGTCACTCACCACTCATTACTCGCCACTCGCCACTCCCCACTCGCCACTCGCCACTCATTACTCGCCACTCATTACTCGCCACTCATTACTCGCCACTCATTACTCGCCACTCGCCACTCATTACTCGCCACTCATTACTCGCCACTCATTACTCGCCACTCATTACTCGCCACTCATTACTCGCCACTCATTACTCGCCACTCGCCACTCATTACTCGCCACTCATTACTCGCCACTCATTACTCGCCACTCGCCACTCATTACTCGCCACTCATTACTCGCCACTCATTACTCGCCACTCAACACTCGCCACTCATTACTTGCCACTCATTACTCATTACTCGCCACTCATTACTCGCCACTCATTACTCGCCACTCATTACTTGACACTCGCCACTCGCCACTCGCCACTCAATACTCGCCACTCATTACTTTACTTGCCACTCATTACTCGCCACTCGCCACTTGCCACTCATTACTCGCCACTCAACACTCGCCACCCATTACTCACCACTCATTACTTGCCACTCATTACTTGCCACTCGCCACTCATTACTCGCCACTCATTACTCGCCACTCGCCACTTGCCACTCATTACTCGCCACTCACCACTCATTACTCGCCTCTCATTACTCGCCACTCATTACTCGCTACTCATTACTCGCCACTCATTACTCGCCACTCATTACACGCCACTCGCCACTCATTACTCGCCACTCGCCACTCGAAACTCATTACTCGCCACTCGCCACTCATTACTCGCCACTCATTACTCGCCACTCATTACTCGCCACTCATTACTCGCCACTCGTTACTCGCCACTCGCCACTCGCCACACGAAACTCATTACTCGCCACTCGCCACTCATTACTCGCCACTCATTACTCGCCACTCATTACTCGCCACTTGCCACTTGCCACTAATTACTCGCCACTCGCCACTCGCCACTCACCACTCGCCACTCACCACTCATTACTCGTCATTTGCACTCCACACTCGCCACTCGCCACTCATTACTCGCCACTCATTATTCGCCACTCATTACTTGCCACTCATTACTCGCCACTCGCCACTCATTACTCGCCATTCGCCACTCTTTACTCGCCACTCATTACTCGCCACTCATTACTCGCCACTCATTACTCGCCACTCATTACTCACCACTCATTACTCGCCACTCGTTACTCGCCACTCGCCACTCGCCACTCGCCACTTGAAACTCATTATTCGTCACTCGCCACTCATTACTCTCCACTCATTACTCGCCACTCAATACTCGCCACTCATTACTCGCCACTCATTACTCGCCACTCGTTACTCACCACTCGCCACTTGCCACTCGAAAATCATTACTCGCCACTAGCCACTCGCCACTCATTACTCGCTACTCGCCACTCTTTACTCGCCACTCGCCACTCGCCACTCATTATTCGCCACTCACCACTCATTACTCGCCACTCGCCACTCCCTACTCGCCACTCGACACTCATTACTCGCCACTCATTACTCGCCACTCATTACTCGCCACTCGCCACTCATTACTCGCCACTCGCCACTCATTACTTGCCACTCATTACTCGCCACTCATTACTCGCCACTCGCCACTCATTACTCGCCACTCATTACTCGCCACTCATTACTCGCCACTCAACACTCGCCACTCATTACTTGCCACTCATTACTCATTACGTGCCACTCATTACTCGCCACTCATTACTCGCCACTCGCCACTCATTACTCGCCACTCGCCACTCAATACTCGCCACTCATTACTTGCCACTCATTACTCGCCACTCGCCACTCGCCACTCATTACTCGCCACTCAACACTCGCCACCCATTACTCACCACTCATTACTTGCCACTCATTACTTGCCACTCGCCACTCATTACTCGCCACTCATTACTCGCCACTCGCCACTTGCCACTCATTGCTCGCCACTCACCACTTATTACTCGCCACTCATTACTCGCTACTCATTACTCGCCACTCATTACTCGCCACTCATTACTCGCCACTCATTACTCGCCACTCGCCACTCATTACTCGCCACTCGCCACTCGAAAATCATTACTCGCCACTCGCCACTCATTACTCGCCACTCATTATTCGCCACTCATTACTCGCCACTCGTTACTCGCCACTCGCCACTCGCCACTCATTACTCGCCACTCATTACTCGCTACTCGCCACTCGCCACTTGCCACTCGCCACTAATTACTCGCCACTCGTCACTCACTACTCGCCACTCACCACTCATTACTCGTCATTTGCACTCCACACTCGCCACTCGCCACTCATTACTCGCCACTCATTACTCGCCACTCATTACTGGCCACTCATTACTCGCCACTCGCCACTCATTACTCGCCATTCGCCACTCTTTACTCGCCACTCATTACTCGCCACTCATTACTCGCCACTCATTACCCGCCACTCATTACTCACCACTCATTACTCGCCACTCGTTACTCGCCACTCGCCACTCGCCACTTGAAACTCATTACTTGCCACTCGCCACTCATTACTCGCCACTCATTACTCGCCACTCGCCACTCTTTACTCACCACTCGCCACTCGCCACTCATTACTCGCCACTCACCATTCATTACTCGCCACTCGCCACTCCCCACTCGCCACTCGCCACTCATTACTCGCCACTCATTACTCGCCACTCATTACTCACCACTCATTACTCGCCACTCGCCACTCATTACAAGCCACTCGCCACTCATTACTCGCCACTCATTACTCGCCACTCATTACTCGCCACTCATTACTCGCCACTCGCCACTCATTACTCGCCACTCATTACTCGCCACTCATTACTCGCCACTCAACACTCGCCACTCATTACTTGCCACTCATTACTCATTACTCGCCACTCATTTCTCGCCACTCATTACTCGCCACTCATTACTCGCCACTCGCCACTCGCCACTCATTACTCGCCACTTGCCACTCAATACTCGCCACTCATTACTTGCCACTCATTACTCGCCACTCGCCACTTGCCACTCATTACTCGCCACTCAACACTCGCCACTCATTACTCACCACTCATTACTTGCCACTCATTACTTGCCACTCGTCACTCATTACTCGCCACTCATTACTCGCCACTCGCCACTTGCCACTCATTACTCGCCACTCACCACTCATTACTCGCCTCTCATTACTCGCCACTCATTACTCGCCACTCATTACTCGCCACTCATTACTCGCCACTCATTACTCGCCACTCGCCACTCATTACTCGCCACTCGCCACTCGAAACTCATTACTCGCCACTCGCCACTCATTACTCGCCACTCATTACTCGCCACTCATTACTCGCCACTCATTACTCGCCACTCGTTACTCGCCACTCGCCACTCGCCACACGAAACTCATTACTCACCACTCACCACTCATTACTCGTCATTTGCACTCCACACTCGCCACTCGCCACTCATTACTCGCCACTCATTACTCGCCACTCATTACTGGCCACTCATTACTCGCCACTCGCCACTCATTACTCGCCATTCGCCACTCTTTACTCGCAACTCATTACTCGCCACTCATTACTCGCCACTCATTACTCGCCACTCATTACTCACCACTCATTACTCGCCACTCGTTACTCGCCACTCGCCACTTGCCACTCGCCACTTGAAACTCATTATTTGCCACTCGCCACTCATTACTCGCCACTCATTACTCGCCACTCGCCACTCTTTACTCACCACTCGCCACTCATTACTCGCCACTCACCACTCATTACTCGCCACTCGCCACTCCCCACTCGCCACTCGCCACTCACTACTCGCCACTCATTACTCGCCACTCATTACTCGCCACTCGTTACTCACCACACGAAACTCATTACTCGCCACTCGCCACTCATTACTCGCCACTGATTACTCGCCACTCATTACTCGCCACTTGCCACTCGCCACTAATTACTCGCCACTCGCCACTCGCCACTCACTACTCGCCACTCACCACTCATTACTCGTCATTTGCACTCCACACTCGCCACTCGCCACTCATTACTCGCCACTCATTACTCGCCACTCATTACTGGCCACTCATTACTCGCCACTCGCCACTCATTACTCGCCATTCGCCACTCTTTACTCGCCACTCATTACTCGCCACTCATTACTCGCCACTCATTACTCGCCACTCATTACTCACCACTCATTACTCGCCACTCGTTACTCGCCACTCGCCACTCGCCACTTGAAACTCATTACTCGCCACTCGCCACTCATTACTCGCCACTCATTACTCGCCATTCGCCACTCTTTACTCACCACTCGCCACTCGCCACTCATTACTCGCCACTCACCACTCATTACTCGCCACTCGCCACTCCCCACTCGCCACTCGCCACTCATTACTCGCCACTCATTACTCGACACTCATTACTCGCCACTCATTACTCGCCACTCGCCACTCATTACTCGCCACTCGCCACTCATTACTCACCACTCATTACTTGTCACTCATTACTCGCCACTCATTACTCGCCACTCATTACTCGCCACTCATTACTCGCCACTCGTTACTCACCACTCGCCACTTGCCACTCGAAACTCATTACTCGCCACTCGCCACTCATTACTCGCCACTCATTACTCGCCACTCATTACTCGCCACTCGCCACTCGCCACTAATTACTCGCCTCTCACCACTCGCCACTCATTACTCGCCACTCACCACTCATTACTTGTAACTCGCCACTCCCCACTCGCCACTCGCCACTCATTACTCGCCACTCATTACTCGCCACTCATTACTGGCCACTCATTACTCGCCACTCGCCACTCATTACTCGCCATTCGCCACTCTTTACTCTCCACTTATTACTCGCCACTCATTACTTGCCACTCATTACTCGCCACACATTACTCGCCACTCATTACTCGCCACTCATTACTCGCCACTTGCCACTCGCCACTCGAAACTCATTACTCGCCACTCGCCACTCATTACTCGCCACTCATTACTCGCCACTCATTACTCGCCACTTGCCAATCTTTACTCGCCACTCGCCACTCGCCACTCATTACTCGCCACTCACCACATATTACTCGCCACTCGCCACTCCCCACTCGCCACTCGCCACTCATTACTCGCCACTCAATACTCGCCACTCATTACTCGCCACTCATTACTCGCCACTCGCCACTCATTACTAGCCACTTGCCACTCATTACTCGCCACTCATTACTCGCCACTCGCCACTCTTCACTCGCCACTCATTACTCGCCACTCATTCCTCGCCACTCAACACTCGCCACTCATTACTTGCCACTCATTACTCATTACTCGCCACTCATTACTCGCCACTCATTACTCGCCACTCATTACTCGCCACTCGCCACTCGCCACTCATTACTCGCCACTTGCCACTCAATACTCGCCACTCATTACTTGCCACTCATTACTCGCCACTCGCCACTCGCCACTCATTACTCGTCACTCAACACTCGCCACCCATTACTCACCACTCATTACTTGCCACTCATTACTTGCCACTCGCCACTCATTACTCGCCACTCATTACTCGCCACTCGCCACTTGCCACTCATTACTCGCCACTCACCACTCATAACTCGCCACTCATTACTCGCCACTCATTACTCGCCACTCATTACTCGCCACTCATTACTCGCCACTCATTACTCGCCACTCATTACTCGCCACTCGCCACTCATTACTTGCCACTCGCCACTCGAAACTCATTACTCGCCACTCGCCACTCATTACTCGCCACTCATTACTCTCCACTCATTACTCGCCACTCATTACTCTCCACTCGTTACTCGCCACTCGCCACTCGCCACTCGAAACTCATTACTCGCCACTCGCCACTCATTACTCGCCACTCATTACTCGCCACTCATTACTCGCCACTTGCCACTCGTCACTAATTACTCGCCACTCGCCACTCGCCACTCACTACTCGCCACTCACCACTCATTACTCGTCATTCGCACTCCCCACTCGCCACTCGCCACTCATTACTCGCCACTCATTACTCGCCACTCATTACTGGCCACTCATTACTCGCCACTCGCCACTCATTACTCGCCATTCGCCACTCTTTACTAGCCACTCATTACTCGCCACTCATTGCTCGCCACTCATTACTCACCACTCATTACTCGCCACTCGTTACTCGCCACTCGCCACTCGTCACTTGAAACTCATTACTCGCCACTCGCCACTCATTACTCGCCACTCATTACTCGCCACTCATTACTCGCCACTCGCCACTCTTTACTCACCACTCGCCACTCGCTACTCATTACTCGCCACTCACCACTCATTACTCGCCACTCGCCACTCCCCACTCGCCACTCGCCACTCATTACTCGCCACTCATTACTCGCCACTCATTACTCGCCACTCATTACTCGCCACTCACCACTCATTACTCGCCACTTGCCACTCATTACTCGCCACTCATTACTCGCCACTCATTACTCGCCACTCATTACTCGCCACTCATTACTCGCCACTCAATACTCGCCACTCGCCACTCATTACTCGCCACTCATTACTCGCCACTTGCCACTCGCCACTCATTACTTGCCACTCATTACTCGCCACTCATTACTCTTCACTCATTACTCGCCACTCAATACTCGCCACTCATTACTCGCCACTCATTACAGGCCACTCGCCACTCGCCACTCGAAACTCATTACCCGCCACTCGCCACTCGCCACTCATTACTCGCCACTCGCCACTTTTTACTCGCCACTCATTACTCGCCACTCACCACTCATTACTCGCCACTCGCCACTCCCCACTCGCCACTCCCCACTCGCCACTCGCCACTCATTACTCGCCACTCGCCACTCATTACTCGCCACTCGCCACTCATTACTCGCCACTCATTACTCGCCACTCATTACTCGCCACTCATTACTCGCCACTCAACACTCGCCACTCATTACTTGCCACTCATTACTCATTACTCGCCACTCATTACTTGCCACTCATTACTCGCCACTCATTACTCGCCACTCGCCATTCGCCACTCATTACTCGCCACTCGCCACTCAATACTCGCCACTCATTACTTGCCACTCATTACTCGCCACTCGCCACTAGCCACTCATTACTCGCCACTCAATACTCGCCACCCATTACTCACCACTCATTACTTGCCACTCATTACTTGCCAATCGCCACTCATTACTCGCCACTCACCACTTGCCACTCATTACTCGCCACTCACCACTCATTACTCGCCATTCATTACTCGCCACTCATTACTCGCCACTCATTACTCGCCACTCATTACTCGCCACTCATTACTTGCCACTCGCCACTCATTACTCGCCACTCGCCACTCGAAACTCATTACTCGCCACTCGCCACTCATTACTCGCCACTCGCCACTCATTACTCGCCACTCATTACTCGCCACTCATTACTCACCACTCGTTACTCGCCACTCGCCACTCACCACTCGAAACTCATTACTCGCCACTCGCCACTCATTACTCGCCACTTGCCACTCGCCACTAATTACTCGCCACTCGCCACTCGCCACTCACTACTCGCCACTTACCACTCATTACTCGTCATTTGCACTCCCCACTCGCCACTCGCCACTCATTACTCGCCACTCATTACTCGCCACTCATTACTGGCCACTCATTACTCGCCACTCGCCACTCATTACTCGCCATTCGCCACTCTTTACTCGCCACTCATTACTCGCCACTCATTACTCGCCACTCATTACTCACCACTCATTACTCGCCACTCGTTACTCGCCACTAGCCACTCGCCACTTGAAACTCATTACTCGCCACTCGCCACTCATTACTCGCCACTCATTACTCGCCACTCATTACTCGCCACTCATTACTCGCCACTCATTACTCGCCACTCGCCACTCTATACTCACCACTCGCCACTCGTTACTCGCCACTCACCACTCATTACTCGCCACTCGCCACTCTCCACTCGCCACTTGCCACTTATTACTCGCCACTCATTACTCGCCACTCATTACTCGCCACTCGCCACTCATTACTCGCCACTTGCCACTCATTACTCACCACTCATTACTCGCCACTCGCCACTCCCCACTCGCCACTTGCCACTCATTTCTCGCCACTCATTACTTGCCACTCATTACTCATTACTCGCCACTCATTACTCGCCACTCATTACTCGCCACTCATTACTCGCCACTCGCCACTCATTACTCGCCACTCGCCACTCGCCACTCGCCACTCATTACTCGCCACTCAACACTCGCCACCCATTACTCACCACTCATTGCTTGCCACTCATTACTTGCCACTCGCCACTCATTACTCGCCACTCATTACTCGCCACTCGCCACTCATTACTCGCCACTCGCCACTCATTACTCGCCACTCATTACTCGCCACTCGCCACTCATTACTCGCCACTCATTACTCGCCACTCATTACTCGCCACTCATTACTCGCCACTCAACACTCGCCACCCATTACTCACCACTCATTACTCGCCACTCGCCACTCCCCACTCGCCACTTGCCACTCATTTCTCGCCACTCATTACTTGCCACTCATTACTCATTACTCGCCACTCATTACTCGCCACTCATTACTCGCCACTCATTACTCGCCACTCGCCACTCATTACTCGCCACTCGCCACTCGCCACTCGCCACTCATTACTCGCCACTCAACACTCGCCACCCATTACTCACCACTCATTGCTTGCCACTCATTACTTGCCACTCGCCACTCATTACTCGCCACTCATTACTCGCCACTCGCCACTCATTACTCGCCACTCGCCACTCATTACTCGCCACTCATTACTCGCCACTCGCCACTCATTACTCGCCACTCATTACTCGCCACTCATTACTCGCCACTCATTACTCGCCACTCAACACTCGCCACTCATTACTTGCCACTCATTACTCATTACTCGCCACTCATTACTCGCCACTCATTACTCGCCACTCATTACTCGCCACTCGCCACTCGCAACTCATTACTCGCCACTCGCCACTCAATACTCGCCACTCATTACTCGCCACTCGCCACTCGCCACTCATTACTCGCCACTCAACACTCGCCACCCATTACTCACCACTCATTACTTGCCACTCATTACTTGCCACTCGCCACTCATTACTCGCCACTCATTACTCGCCACTCGCCACTTGCCACTCATTACTCGCCACTCACCACTCATTACTCGCCACTCATTACTCGCCACTCATTACTCGCCACTCATTACTCGCCACTCATTACTCGCCACTCAATACTCGCCACTCGCCACTCATTACTCTCCACTCATTACTCGCCACTCATTACTCGCCACTCGCCACTCGCCACTTATTACTCGCCACTCAACACTCGCCACCCATTACTCACCACTTATTACTTGCCACTAATTACTCGCCACTCGCCACTCGCCACTCATTACTCACAACTCATTATTCGCGACTCATTACTCGCCACTTGCCACTCATTACTCGCCACTCGCCACTCATTACTTGCCACTTATTACTCGCCACTCATTACTCGCCACTCGCCACTCATTACTCGCCACTTATTACTCGCCACTCATTACTCGCCACTCGCCACTCATTACTCGCCACTTGCCACTCATTACTCGCCACTCGCCACTCATTACTCGCCACTCATTACTCGCCACTTGTCACTCGCCACTCATTACTCGCCACTCAATACTCGCCACTCATTACTCGCCACTCAACACTCGCCACTCATTACTTGCCACTCATTACTCGCAACTCGGTACTCGCCACTCATTACTCACCACTCATTACTCGCCACTCATTACTCGCCACTCGCCACTCATTACTCGCCACTCATTACTCGCCACTCGCCACTCGAAACTCATTACTCGCCACTCGCCACTCATTACTCGCCACTCATTACTCGCCACTCATTTCTCACCACTCGCCACTCGCCACTCATTACCCGCCACTCATTACTCGCCACTCGAAAACTCATTACTTGCCACTCATTACTCGCCACTCGCCACTCATTACTCGCCACTCAACACTCGCCACCCATTACTCACCACTTATTACTTGCCACTCATTACTCGCCACTCATTACTCGCCACTCATTACTCGCCACTCATTACTCGACACTCGAAACTCATTACTCGCCACTCATTACTCGCCACTCGCCACACATTACTCGCCACTCATTACTCGCCACTCATTACTCGCCACTCATTACTCGCCACTCATAACTCGCCACTCATTACTCACCACTCGCCACTCGCCACTCGCCACTCGAAACTCATTACACGCCACTCGCCACTCATTACTCGCCACTCATTACTTGCCACTCATTACTCGCCACTCGCCACTCATTACTCGCCACTCGCCACTCATTACTCGCCACTCGCCACTCATTACTCGCCACTTATTACTCGCCACTCATTACTCGCCACTCGCCACTCATTACTCGCCGCTCATTACTCGCCACTCTTTACTCGCCACTCGCCACTCATTACTCGCCACTCACCACTCATTACTCGTCACTCATTACTCGCCACTCGCCACTCGAAACTCATTACTCGCCACTCGCCACTCATTACTTGCCACTCATTACTCGCCACTCGCCACTCGCCACTCATTACTCGCCACTCATTACTCGCCACTTGCCACTCATTACTCGCCACTCATTACTCGCAACTCGCGACTCATTACTCGCCACTCATTACTTGCCACTCATTACTTTCCACTCAACACTCGCCACTCGCCACTTATTACTCGCCACTTGCCACTCATTACTCGCCTCTCATTACTCGCCACTCGCCACTCATTACTCGCCACTCATTACTCGCCACTCATTACACGTCACTCGTTACTCGCCACTCATTACTCGCCACTCATTACTCGCAACTCGCCAATCATTACTCGCCACTCATTACTCGCCACTCATTACTTGCCACTCATTACTCGCCACTCATTACTCGCCACTCATTACTCGCCACTCGCCACTCATTACTCGCCACTCGCCACTCATTACTCGCCACTCACCACTCATTACTCGTCACTCATTACTCGCCACTCGCCACTCGAAACTCATTACTCGCCACTCGCCACTCATTAATCGCCACTCATTACTCGCCACTCGCCACTCGCCACTCATTACCTGCCACTTGCCACTCATTACTCGCCACTCACCATTCATTACTCGCCACTCGCCACTCACCACTCATTACTCGCCACTCATTACTCGCCACTCGCCACTCATTACTCGCCACTCGCCACTCATTACTCGCCACTCACCACTCATTACTCGTCACTCATTACTCGCCACTCGCCACTCGAAACTCATTACTCGCCACTCGCCACTCATTAATCGCCACTCATTACTCGCCACTCGCCACTCGCCACTCATTACCTGCCACTTGCCACTCATTACTCGCCACTCACCATTCATTACTCGCCACTCGCCACTCACCACTCATTACTCGCCACTCATTACTCGCCACTCAACACTCGCCACCCATTACTCACCACTCATAACTCACCACTCATTACTCGCCACTCACCACTCATTCCTCGCCACTCGCCACTCATTACTCGCCACTAATTACTCACCACTCATTACTCGCCACTCGCCACTCATTACTCGCCACTCATTACTCGCCACTCGCCACTCGCCACTCATTACTCACCACTCAACACTCGCCACCCATTACTCACCACTCATTACTTGCCACTCATTACTCGCCACTTGCCTCTCGCCACTCATTACTCACCACTCATTGCTCGCCACTCATTACTCACCACTCACCACTCATTACTCGCCACTCGCCACTCATTACTCGCAACTCATTACTCGCCACTCATTACTCGCCAATCGCCACTCATTACTCGCCACTCATTACTCGCCACTCGCCACTCGAAACTCATTACTCGCCACTCGCCACTCATTACTCGCCACTCATTACTCGCCACTCATTTCTCGCCACTCGCCACTCGCCACTCATTACT
This sequence comes from Petrolisthes manimaculis, assembly GCA_034508575.1. Taxonomy (NCBI): domain Eukaryota; kingdom Metazoa; phylum Arthropoda; class Malacostraca; order Decapoda; family Porcellanidae; genus Petrolisthes; species Petrolisthes manimaculis. Next base: position 2,675 of record JAWZYT010002036.1, on the reverse strand, counting down.
CGCCACTCGCCACTCATTACTCGCCACTCATTACTCGCCACTCGCCACTTGCCACTCGCCACTCATTACTCGCCACTCAACACTCGCCACCCATTACTCACCACTCATTACTTGCCACTCATTACTTGCCAATCGCCACTCGAAACTCATTACTCGCCACTCATTACTCGCCAATCATTACTCGCCACTCGCCACTTGCCACTCGCCACTCATTACTTGCCACTCATTACTCGCCACTCATTACTCGCCACTCATAACTCGCCACTCATTACTCGCCACTTGCCACTCGCCACTCGCCACTCAAAACTCATTACTCGCCACTCGCCACTCATTACTCGCCACTCATTACTTGCCACTCATTACTCGCTACTCGCCACTCGCCACTCATTACTCGCCACTCATTACTCGCCACTCGCCACTCATTACTCGCCACTTGCCACTCATTACTCGCCACTCATTACTCGCCACTGATTACTCGCCACTCGCCACTCATTACTCGCCAGTCACCACTCATTACTCATCACTCATTACTCGCCACTCGCCACTCGCAACTCATTACTCGCCACTCGCCACTCATTACTTGCCACTAATTACTCGCCACTCATTACTCGCCACTCGAAACTCATTACTCGCCACTCGCCACTCATTACTCGCCACTTATTACTCGCCACTTGTCACTCATTACTCGCCACTCATTACTCGTCACTCATTACTCGCCACTCATTACTCGCAACTCGCCACTCATTACTCGCCACTCATTACTTGCCACTCATTACTTTCCACTCAACACTCGCCACTCGCCACTCGCCACTCATTACTCGCCACTTGCCACTCATTACTCGCCACTCAGTACTCGCCACTCGCCACTCATTACTCGCTACTCATTACTCGCCACTCATTACACGCCACTCGCCACTCATTACTCGCCACTCATTACTCGCCACTCGCAACTCATTACTCCCCACTCATTACTCGCAACTCATTACTTGCCACTCATAACTCGCCACTCATTACTCGCCACTCATTACTCGCCACTCGCCACTCGCCACTCATTACTCGCCACTCAACACTCGCCACCCATTACTCACCATTCATTACTTGCCACTCATTACTTGCCAATCGCCACTCTTTACTCGCCACTCATCACTCGCCACTCGCCACTCATTACTCGCCACTCATTACTCGCCACTCATTACTCGCCACTCGCCACTCATTACTCACCACTCATTACTCGCCACTCACTACTCGCCACTCGCCACTCGAAACTCATTACTCGCCACTCCCCACTCATTACTCGCCACTCATTACTCGCCACTCATTACTCGCCACTCGTCACTCGCCACTCATTACTCGCCACTCATTACTTGCCACTCATTACTCGCCACTCGCCACTCATTACTCGCCACTCATTACTCGCCACTCATTACACACCACTCATTACTTGCCACTCATTACTTGCCACTTGCCACTCATTACTTGCCACTCATTACTCGCCACTCGCCACTCGCCACTCATTACTCGCCACTCACCACTCATTACTCGCCACTCATTACTCGCCACTCATTACTCGCCACTCATTACTCGCCACTCGCCACTCATTACTCGCCACTCATTACTCGCCACTCATTACTCACCACTCATTACTCGCCACTCATTACTCGCCACTCGCCACTCATTACTCGCCACTCATTACTCGCCACTCATTACTTGCCACTCATTACTCGCCACTCATTACTCACAACTCATTACTCGCCACTCATTACTCGCCACTCGCCACTCATTACTCGCCACTCTCCACTCATTACTCGTCACTCATTACTCGCCACTCGCCACTCATTACTCGCCACTCATTACTCACCACTCATTACTCGCCACTCGCCACTCATTACTCGCCACTCATCACTCATTACTCGCCACTCGCCACTCATTACTCGCCACTCATGACTCGCCACTCGCCACTCATTACTCGCCACTCAACACTCGCCACCCATTACTCACCACTCATTACTTGCCACTCACCAATCATTACTCGCCACTCATTACTCGCCACTCGTCACTCATTACTCGCCACTCGCCACTCATTACTCGCCACTCATTACTCGCCACTCATTACTCGCCATTCGCCACTCGAAACTCATTACTTGCCATTTGCCACTCATTACTCGCCACTCATTACTCGCCACTTATTACTCGCCACTCATTACTTGCCACTCATTACTCGCCACTCATTACTCACCACTCATTACTCGCCACTCATTACTCGCCACTCGCCACTCATTACTTGCCACTCATTACTTGCCACTCATTACTCGCCACTCGCCACTCGCCACTCGCCACTCATTACTCACTATACACACATCTTCACTACACACATCTTCACTATACGCACATCGTCACTACACAAACATCTTCACTACACACACATCTTCATGACACACATCTTCACTACACACATCTTCACCATACACACATCTTCACTATACACACATCTTCACTATACACACATCTTCACTATACACACATCTTCACCATACACACATCTTCACTATACACACATCTTCACTATACACACATCTTCACTATACACACATCTTCACTATATACACATCTTCACTATACACACATCTGCACTACACACATCTTCACTATACACACATCTTCACTACACACATCAT